>JAQZBX010097874.1:0-11641 GCA_029593785.1 Cabassous unicinctus | reverse complement strand
TTGTCTATTAACCTTGTGTAGTATTAACTTACAGTTGTTCAGCATCAAGGAAAAATGGTCTTATATATGCAATTCTACCCATATTCCTACTTCACATACTATATTTATATTTCACATAATATATTTAGTACATAATAGGGCAATCATATGGTATTTTTTATATATGCCCTTTATCATGTCAAGGAATTTTTTTCCTTTCCCATCTTTCTCAGTGTTTTTATCAAGAAAGATGCTGGATTTTGCCAACTGATTTTTCAGCATTGGGATGACCATGCATTTTTTTTCTCTTGAATTTGTTAAGGTGGTGCATTACATTTATTGATTTTCTTGTGTTGAACTACCTTTGCATACCAAGAACAAAACTTTCTTGAACATGGTATACAATTCTTTTAATATGCAATAAGATTCAATTGCATGAACATTTTTGAGACTTTTTTCATCTATGTTCATACGAGAAATTTATCTGTCATTTTCTTTCCCTGTAGTATATTTACTGGCCCTGGTTTTAGGGTGATGTTGACATGATAAAATGTGTTTGGCAATTTCCCTCCCATTTAATTTTTGGAAGAGTTAAAAAAAGACTGGTATTCATTCTTCTCAAAATGCTTGATGAGAGAAGATTTGGGGAACATTGAAATGAGTTAAGCAGATAAGGCTCAGCTCTCTCACAAAAGCAACAGAGAAAAAGACAAAAGCTGCCGGTGAGACCTGCTATTGAGATCAGCAAACCAGGACACTGCTTCATAACTCCCAGGAAAGTGAGGGACAGAAAGATACAATACTGAAACAACAAACTGTGAGTTACTTAAACTCCCACCTGCCAGGAAGAGCTCCCCTCTCCCACTCATGAGATATTCAGCAGAGATAAAACCCCTCCTTGTAGCTTACTGAGAGGAGAACTGATGTCTTGCTCCCTGCCAGCTGTTACAAAGGAAAAGGGAAGAACAGTCAAGGGGTTTTTTTTCAGTGAACTTGGCCAGCAGAGTCCACTTTGAATCCCAGCTCTGGTCAAATGAAAACAAAGGAAAACCTAGAAAGATACACCTCCATGGAAAGATTTTCCAACAAGCGCCATCATCTGGCCAGTCTAGAAACTACTTGGACAAAAATTGCTTTCAGAGCTCTCTTTAGCGCAACCCTGGGAAAAAGTCTGTGCATCATTAGTGAGTCCCTGGCATGATTTTGGTAACTTAAGCTGGGCAATTTTAAAGAGTTAGGATAAGTCCAACCAAATTACAAAGAGCTGTGAAAAAAAATAACAATTGGCAAGAGAGAGAAATTGACCACCAAAGTAAATTCACCAATGTATCAGATGCTTAGACATCAGCAAAAAATTATGAGCCATACTAGGAAATAAGATGATATGGCCCAGGCCAAAGAACAAAATAATATCCAGAAGAGATTCAGGATTTAAGACTAATAATCAATAATAATAACACAGCTCTCCTAAATCAATTCAAAAAATTGAAATAAAATATAACTAAAGACCTAAAGGATATTAATAACATAAAGAACAATTTGAAAATCTCTAAAGAAAAGCAACAGAACTTATAGGAATGAAAGACATGAAGGATGAGGTTAAAAATATACTAGAAACACATAATAGCATATTTGAACTGCTTGAAGACAGAATTAGTAATTTTGAAGACAGAACATCTGAACTGGAAAAGAAGGGAGAACAGAATGAGAAAAAAATGTAAAAAACTGGAACACTGTCTCAGGGAATTGAATGACAAAGAGAAATGCAAAATTATATGCATTATCGGCATTCCAAAAGGAGCAGAAAATGGAAAAGGGGCAGAAAGAATATCTGAGGAAATAAGGACTGAAAACTTCCCTACTCTTATAAAAGACATAAATATCAATATCCAAGAAGGGCGACACATGCCAAAAAGAATGAACATGAATTGACCTATCCTGAAATACCTATTATTCAGAATGACAAATATCAGATATAAAGAGAAGATTATGAAAACAACAAGAGAAAAGCAAAGCATCACATATAAGGGAAACTCAAGAAGATTAAATGCTGACCAATCATGAAAAACCATGGAGGAAAGAAGAAAGTGATATGATGTATTTAAGGCACTGAAAGAGAAAAACTGCCAGCCAAGAATTCTGTACCCTACCAAGCTGTTCTTCTTAAATGAAGGAGAGTTCAAAGTCTTCACAGACAAACAAAAACTGATTGAATATCTTTCCAAAAGACCAGAATTACAAGAGAGACTAAAGTGAATGATCTAGCCTGAAAGGAAAAAACAAGGGTGAGAGACTTGGATAAGAGTTTAGAAATGAAGAATATTAGAAAGGGTAAAAAGATAGACTATAGTATGTTACAACAACTGAAAGCCAGAGGTCAAAATGAAAGAAATAAGTAATGTTTTTATGGTTATAAAATTGCATGTTAATGGCTTGAAATTCCCAATCAAAAGATACAGATTGATAAAATGTGTTAAAAAAATCTATGAGCCATCTATATGTTGTCTATAAGAGACTAACCTCACATATAAGGGCACACCAGGTTAAAAGTGAAAGGTTGGAAAGTTATTCAATGCAAAAGTAATCAAAAGGAGTAGTGATACTAATATAGAACAAAATAGATTTTAAATGCTAAACTGTTATAAGGGATGAAGAAGGTCATTACATATTAATAAAAGATGCAATTCAATTAGCAGAAAAAACTATTCTAAATATTTAGATACCTAACCTCAGTTTCCAAAGATACACGAGGGACACACAGTGACAAAGCTGAAGGGAGAAATAGATGTCTCTTTAATAATAGTTGGAAACTTCAATACACCACTCTCAGTATTAGATAGAACATCTGGGGATAGAGGATAAATAAAGAAACAGAGAACCTGAAAAATGTAATAAATGAACTAGACCTAAGAGACATTGATAGAACATTGCACGCAAAAACAGCAGGATATAAATTCTTTTCCATTGCTGGTGGATCCTTCTCCAAGATAGACCATATGTTCATTCTCAAGTCAAGTCTCAATAAATTTAAAAAGGTTGAAATTATACAAAACATTTTCTCTGATCATAACTGAATGAAGCTGGATATCAATAATGGACAGAAAATTGAAAAATACATAAATATATTGAGATTAAACAACTCACTCTTTAAAAATCAGTGGATCAAAGAAGAAATTGCAAGAGAATTCAGCAAATATCTTGAGACAAAAGAAAATGAGAATGCAGCACATCAAAACCTATGGGACACTGCAAAAGCAGCACTGAGAGTGCAATTTATAGCCTTCAATGCTTTCTTTTAAAAAGGAGGAGCTAAAATTGATGATTTAACTTAACACCTGGAATAACTAGAGAAAAACAGCAGACTAATCACAAACCAAGCCAAAGGAAAAAAATAACAAAGATCCAAGAAGAAATAAATGGAATAGAGAACAACAACAACAAAAAAAATAGAGAGAATCAACAAAACCAAAGTTGGTACTTTGAGAAGATCAACAAACTCTTACATAGACAGACAAAGTAATAAATAGAGAAATAAGAGTGATCAGAAGAGGATTCTATGAACAAATGTATGCAAAAAAACTAGAAAATGTAGATGAGATGGACAAATTCCTGGAAACACATGAATCACCTACACTGGCTTTAGAAGAAATAGAAGACCTCAGCAAATCAATCACAAGAGAAGAGATTGAAGCAAACAAATAAAAAAAACCTCCCAAAGATGAAAAGCCCAGGACCAGAGGACTTCACAGGTGAATTCTACCAACATTCAAAGATGAACTAATTCCAAACTTGCTCAAACTCTTCCAAAAAATAGAACAGGATAGACAGCTGTCAAACTCATTTTACAAAGCCAACATCACCCTAATACCAAAACAAGATAAAAATACTACAAAAAAATAAATAAAATTACAGACCAATATCTCTAATGAATATAGATGCAAAAATCCTCAATAAAATATTTGTAAACAGATTCCAAAAGAACATTAAAAGAATTATACACCATGATCAAGTGGGTTTTACCCCAGGTATGAAAGGGTGTTTCAACACAGGAAAGTCATTTAGTGTAATAAACCACATTGATAAAAGAAGAAAAATCACATGATCATCTCAGTAAATGAAGAAAAAGCATTTGACAATATACACTACTCTTTCTTGATAAAAACTCACCAAAAGATAGGAATAGAAGGAAGCTTTCTCAATATGGTAAAGTGCATATATGAAAAACCTACAGCTAGCATTGTTTTAAATGATGAAAGACTGAAAGCTTTTTGCTGAGATCAAGAACAAGACAAGGAGGCCCACTGTCACAATAATTATTCAATATTATGCTAGAAGTTCTAGCTAGAGTAATTAGGCTAGACAAAGAAATAAAAGGCACCCAAATAGGAAAGGAAGAAGTAAAACTTCCACTATTCACTGATGACATGATCCTATATCTAGAAAATCCTGAAAAATCCACAACAAAATACTAGAATTAATAGACAAGTTAAGCAAAGTGGTGGGACACAAGGTTAATACTCAAAAATCATTAGCATTTCTATACACTAATGATGTGCAATCTGAGGAGGAAATCAGAAATTTTATTCCCTTTATAATAGTGACTAAAACAATCAAATATTTAGGGATAAACATAGCCAAGGACATAATGGACCTGAATTCATAAAACTACAAAACATTGTTAAAAGAAACCAAAGAATAATTAAATATTAGGAGGACATTCAGTGTTCATGGATTGGGATAATAAATATCGTTAAGATTTCAATTCTACCCAAACTGATTTACAGATTGAATTCAATCCCAATAAAGAATCCCAAAAGCCCTTTTTACAGAAAGTGAAAAGCCAATAATACAATTTATTTGGAAGTGTAAGGAATTCCGAATAGCAAAAAAGTCTTTAAAATGAAGAACGAATTTGGAGGACTCTCACATCCTGACTTTAAGCATATTACTTAGCTACAGTGATTATAAAAGCATGCTTCTGGCATGAGGACAGACTGCTTGACCAATGGAACCAAATTGAGAACTGAGAAATTGACCCTCACATGTATAGTCAAGCAATTTTTGACAAGGCTGTTAAACCTACATAGCTGGGCCAGAACAGTCTAGTCAACAAATGGTGCTGGAAGACCTGGATAGCCATATCCAAAAGAAAAAAAGGAGATCCCTGTCTCACACCTTATGCAAAAATTAACTCAAAATGGATCAAGGACTTAAATATAAATTTAATAATCATTAAACTCCTGGAAAAAAATGTTGGAAAACATCTTCAAGCTCTTGTGGTAGGCAGTATTTTCTTAAATCATAAGCCCAAAGCATGAACAATAAAAAAAAAAAAAAGACAAATGGGACCTCCTCAAAATTCAACACTTCTGCACCTCAAAGAACATTTTCAAAATGGTGAAAAGACAGCTGATTCAATGGGAGAAAATATTTGGCCATAACATGTCTGATAAGGGTTTACTATCTAAGACATATAAGGAGATCATACAACTCAACAATAAAAAGACAAAGTATCTGATTTAAAAATAGAAAAAAGAGTTGACACACTACTGTCCAAAGAAGAAATACAAATGGTGAAGAAATACATGAAAAAATGTTCAACATCACTAGGAAATAGGGAAATGCAAATCAAAACTGTGAGATATCATTTCACAACTATTAGACTAGCCGCTATTATAAAGATGGAAATCTGTAAGTGTTGGAGAGGATATGTAGGGATAAAAATGCTTATTCTCCATTGGTAAGACTGTAGAAAGGTACAGCCACTGTGGAGTACTGTTTGGCAGTTCCTAATGAAGTTGAATAAAGACATGCCATGAGACCCTGCATTACCATTGCTAGATATATACCCAGAAGAACTGAAAGCAATGACACAAATAAATATCTCCACACCGATGTTCATAGCAGCATTATTAAAAAAGCCAAAAGTTGGAAACAACCCAAGTGTTGATCAATTTATGAATGGATAAACAATCTGTGGAGTATACTGACAATGGCATATTATGCAGTGGTAAGAAGAAATGAAGTCATGGAACTATACGTCAAAATGGATGAACCTGAAGGAAATTATGTTGAGTGAATCAAGCCAGACACAAAAGTACAAATACTGTATGTTTGCCCTATTATGAACTAAATATATTATGTGAAATATAAATATATTATGTGAAATATGAATATGGGTAGAATTGCATATATAAGACCATTTTTCTTTGAAGCTGAATAAATTTAAGTTAATAGTACAAAATGTTAATATCAAACAAAAAATATATTAAGTGAAGGAAACCAGACACAGAGTACTACATATTGCATGATTCCATTTATGTAATATATAAATATAAATCTATTTATAAAGATGAAAATTTAGGGGTTATGTAGGTGTGAAGATGGAATGCTATTGGTTGTGGACTCTTTCTTTTTGAAGTAATGAAGGTGTTCTAAATTTTTGAGATGTTTAATATACAACATTGTGATTTTACTGAAAACCATTGATTAAACACTTTGGATAGAATAGCCAGAAACGCAACTATGTACGGTGGGGGAAGCATAGAGTGATTGAGAGGTGAGAAATTTTCTTGTTTGTTTCTTTGTTTATTATTATTATTATTGAAATAATCCAAGTGCTCTAATGATTGAAGTGATGAACATACAACTATGGAATTATAAGAAATACTGTTGTTTATATAATTTGAATGAATTCTATGTTTTACTAATAGGTATCAATAAAATTGATTTGTTTAAAAATTGCTTGGTGACATTCACCTGTAAAGCCGTCTGTCTTAGAAAAATTTTTGTTGGAAAATTTTTATGAGTGATTCAATCTCGTTAACTGTGTTTTATTAGGTTCTTGTTTTTCTTGTAGAATCACTGCAGGTTATTTGTGCATTTCTTGGTATTTGTTATTATCATTTAGGTTATCTAATTTATTGGCATACCATTTCCTTTACATTCTTACGATACTTTTAGTTCAAGAGGCATCAATTTTAATCTCCCCTATTTCCTTCCTGATTTTTTTATTGACATCTTCTCTCTTTGTAGCTTCTTAGTTTTACTAATTGTTTGTCAATATTCTTGATCTCAAAGATGCAGTTTTCCATTTTGTAGATTTTCTTTATTGTTTTTATGTTCTCAGTTTCACTTGTTTTTGTTCATATCTTTAATGTCTCTTTCTGCTTGCTTTGGTCTTGTTTTTTTAATTTTAAAAGACAGCTTCATTACATAAAACTTACATAAAAAATATATGGTATTCGCATATGCCCTGCTCTCCACACCATCCACATTTACCCCCATTAACAACATCCTTCATTAGTGTGGTAGATTCATTGCAATTGATGAGCACATTTTGGAGCATTGCCACAAAGCATGGATTATAGTTTACATTGTAGTTTATTCTCTCCCCTTCACAATTATGTATAAATGGTATATAAGATAAATAATGGCCTATATCTGTCATTGCAATGTCATTCAGGACAATTCCCAAGTTCCAAAAATGCCCCTGTATTACAACTATTTTCCCTCTCCCTGACCTCATATCCTCCAGTGGCCACTGCTTCCACATCCATGATATAAGCTTTTCCATTGCTAGAATCACAATAAGTCTATAGTAGAATACCAGTAAGTCCACTCTAGTCCATAGTTCATTCCCAGATCCTGAGGATTCTGGGATGGTGATGCCCAATCCACCTCTAATTTATAGGTAGCTTCAATCCCATATGGCCAATGGAATAGATGGGACTTTTTTGCTTGCAGTTTTAGGCACTCTTGGTTTGTTGGTATGGAGGTTGTCCGTAATCATCTCCTTGTTAGTTGTCCTGGGTGAGTACAATGAACTGAAGAGTAGGTGTTGCACCTCTATTGAGGTTCAGGGCCCAGCTGGTATATGGACAGTCCAAAGATTAAAGTCTCTTGGATGTATTCCTACTAACTCCAACTCCAACTCCAACACCAACTATAGGTTCAAATAGAATGGACCAAAGAATCATGTTGAGGGAAACCAGAACTAAATCCTATTCTATTACACTGGGGAGCACAAACTGCAAATTATGGCCCACTGACAATGCGCCAAACTCATGTGCTATCTGTCCCAACCATAGTTCCTGGGTACCTCTAGGGCCAGCAGGAGCCCCGGTATTTCGAGCAGTGTCTAATTTGGCAGTCAATGAGATCTTGCTGAGATGTGCATAAGCATAACATCTAGAATGACTCCTGACTCAATTTGAAGTCTCTTAGCCATCCTGCTGACATGCCTTTATCTTTACCACCTTTTATTCAAGACTTTTTCCAGATGTATTGCTAGTTGGTGCTTGGTAGTAATCCCTTAATGCCAGGGAGGTTCATTGCTGGGAGTCACGTCCCATGCTGGAAGGAAGGTATTGCATTTGTATGCTGAGTTCGGCTTAGGGAGAAGCCACATTTGAGCAACAAGGAGGTAATGCTTAAGCAACCTATAATACTATGCTAAGTTTCCATTTCAAGAGTAGAGTTTCATAAACACAGTTATCAATATCAACGGCCCATCAATGGGTCATCAGCCCTCACTAGCCATTGCCTTTGTACTTAGGATATTTTGTGGTTCCATCAGAGAATGTGGCAGAGCTCCCCAGGATGGGAATTCAATATTCTTTCAGTTATTGTGAGAATATCCACACACCATAACAATGCCTCATGAATATTTGAACATATTTATTTGCCTTGTATGAATGCCCAGATGGACCTCCTGCCATGTGTCCCCATTTACTGAAACCCCACACAAATTGTCCTCCCCTGCCACAGTTGTAACCTTTCTATGATCCAAAAATTCTTCAAAAATGAAGTCAATAAAATAACAAAATATATTTAATAGAAAATGAAATAATAGTGATAGTTTTTAAAATAGGAAATAAAATACCAAAAATTGGCATAAAAATAATGAAAATTAAAAAAAAAATTCTTTTGACATTTTGCCTTTCATCACTGTAAATTCTGTTTTCCTGTATGAAAAGTGGCCTTTTCTTCCATTTATTCCCCTAATGTCTAACTTTTTTCATTTTGTCTTCAACGAAGTTTTATGGCCCAGCAAAGTCACTTATAGAATGTACGGGATTCCCATATATACAACATCCTTCCCTTTTCCCCCTTCCTCTATTAATAACATTTGATATGTGGATAGCATATTTGTTACATCTGATGTACTGACATTGAAGCATATCTACCAACCATGGTCAGTGTTTTACAGTATGGCTTATATTTTCCACCATATACTTTTATAAATTTTGATGAATCTTAACATGGCCTGTATCCATCATTACAAAATCATGTAGACTACTTCTTTGATGGTTAGGCTAAAGTGTCAAGTCGGCCAGTTAATTGTGTCCAGGTGTTTGGTTAAGCAAGCATGGGTCAAATTGTAATACAAGAACATTTATGGACTTTGTTCACCAGTGAGTTAACTGCATGGATGGCTGATTAAATCTGCATCAATTATGGAGATTGCCATCCGCAATGGGTGACACTTTTATCCAATCATTTGAATACCTTAAAAGGGGAAGTGATTTCAACATTCACAGAAAATTTCCCAGCTCGTCTTTGGACAGCCAACTTCTTCCAGAAACTCATCAAGGACTTTCATTGGACTTTTATAAGAGCCCCTGGTTTGAAGCCTGCCTGCGGAACCTGGACTTGTGCATCCCTACAGGCACATGAAAGACTCCTATAAAATCTTACAGTATTGACAGGTATCTCCTGTTGATTCTGTTTCCCTAGAGAAACCTGACTAATACAACTTCCATCACCCACAAAATGTCATGTGATCTATCTATTCTATTCCTCCCTCCCCCTTCCCTCAGGACCCACGGCAAACACCAGGATTCACTCTTTGAAGGACTAGATTTATAGTTACTTGCAACAACACTGTGGGCTTGACACATTGATCTATCCTCCACTATTGGGTACCACCCATACTATCAAGAGACTCCTGCCCTCTATTTGAGAACATAGCAGGCCTCCCCAGGATGTGATTCCAGCATTTTCCTGCTCACCAAGTAGATCTCTACCCATTGATATAACACACTATGTCAAGATAAACATACACACACCCTAGAAGCCTGCCCCTGGTGCACCCTGTCCTTAACGCACCCCCGTCCAGTGCCCTAAATCAGTTGCCCTACCTTGCCTTATAGCCAAAAGTGCATTCCCAACATTGTAGTGTCAACCATGTACTCACCAATCTCCAGTGTTCACCTGCTCCCTCCTTCAACCCTCCCCCCCATTTCGATGGACAGTCCAAGGCCCCCTTCACACCCTACCCCCTGACATACCTGCACTGACTAACCCAATAGTATCACTGCACCTCTGTCATGTCCCTCCAATGCATAACTACTCACTTCCAACTTATCATAAATTTTGCACATATGGACATTGGCTCACATCATTCTTCTCCCTTTCTATTTCCTGAAAACCAACCTTCCAGGCACTAACTCTGTTAGTCTGCTCAATTTGCTTAATTCACATCAGTGAGGTCATCTAATATTTGTCCTTCAGTGCCTGACTTGCTTCACTAAACATAAGGTCCTCAAGATTCATCCACATTATCCTGTGAGTTAATACTGTATTCCTTCTTACAGCTGAGTATTATTCCATTGTATGTATATACCACAATTTGTTTACCCATTCATCTACTGAAGGGCATTTGGGTTGATTCCAACTTTTGGCAATAGTGAATAATGCCACTATATAGATATATATTGTACATATATATTGTACATATATCTGTATCTATTCCTGTCTTCGCTCTCAATTCTTATGGGTATATACCAAGCAGAGTAATTGCTGGATCATATGGAAGTTGTATATTTAGTTTTCTGAGTACCTGCCATAATGTCCTCCACAATAGTTGCACCATTCTACATTCCCACAAGCAGTGGATGAATGTTCTCATCCCTCCACATCCTTTCCAACAATTGTACACCTCTGTTGTTTTTATTTTATAGCTGCTGTTCTTTTGGGTGTAAGATGATATTTCATTGTAGCTTTGATTTGCATTTTCTTAATAGCTAGTGGTTTTTTTTATTATCACAATTTTTAACTTTATTTTGTACATTTAATAATTGAATATATAAACAATTAAAAGCTAAAAAGTAAACAAAGATGGATAAATCCATACATTTCTCAATTAAATGTACTGGTTACATATAATTTTTTTTTTTAGTCAAACAATATGTTACACAATATATTTGATTCATAGTAATGCAATCAAACAGTATTTGTTTTTTGTGTCTGGATTGCTTCCCTCAACATAATGTCCTCCAGGTTCATAATTGTTGTCATATGCTTTCTGACTTCATTTCTTCTTATTACTGCATAATATTCCATCATGTTACTAGACCACAGTTTGTTTATTCATTTATCTATTGATGGACACCTGGATTGTTTCCAACTTTTGGCAATCATGAATAATGTTGCTATGAACATCGGTGTGCAGATGTCTGTTCATGTCACTGCTCTCAGTTCTTCTGGGTATATACCAAGTAGTGGTATTGCCAGGTCACGTGGCAAGTCTATGTTCAAATTCTTTAGGAACTGCCAAAGAGTCCCACAATGGCTGTACCATCCTGCATTCCCACGAACAGTGAAGAAGTGTTCCTATCTCTCCACATCCTCTTCAACACTTGTAGTTCTCTGTCCTTTT
>JAQZBX010097873.1:0-11641 GCA_029593785.1 Cabassous unicinctus | reverse complement strand
CCTCGGCTTACTGACGCCTTCCAGGCCGCATCGCGTGGATGCCAGGCGCTACGATTTATGGGTGGGGGCGCACGCTTCATCACACTGATGGAAACCTTGTCTCCTCCCAGCTACTAAACGTGCAGGAGACAGAGTACGAAAAGCGGTGCAGGACGCACTTCCAGGCCTCTAGCAAACTTTGTTCCTCTAGTTTTTGTGTTTGTTTGTTGTTTTATTTTGTTTGTTTTCCATCTCCATCAGGCTCCATCCAGCTCCACAGCCACCCTTGCTGGGTGCGATTTCCCTTAGCAGAGATTTCTTTTCGAAGACTCAACCAAAAGCGTGTTCACCTCTCTCAGATTGGACAGAAGCGGGTGGGCAGTGCGTTAAGGATGACCCGGCTCAAACATCTCAGCGGGTCTGAGAGGCTCAGAACCGCAAAGGGCAAGCTGCGGACAGACCGTAGCTTCTGAGGCTGCGAAGCCCTCTTCTTTTTCCTCACGAAGCAGCCGCCTTCAGAGGTGCCCCACTCGGGATCCCCTCAGCCTCGAACACGGACTCCCCTGGACCTCCCTGGGAGGGAAGGCTGCCCTGGGTGCAGAACCCCGACGGGAATGGCGCAGCCGCACTCTTGGAGAGGCGGCTTTGGGGCTTGAACCCGTGTAGGATTCTCGGCCGGAGCTTTCCCTGAGAGCCGTGGGTCTATCTGGACCTCCCGCCTGTCCCATCACAACTGTGCCCTCTCGGGTTCTCTCCGCCGGTTCCCAGGAGGCGTTCCCGAGGGGTTTTCACCAAGAAGCGATCTTCCTCCCACCCTTGGAGTGGGCACCTACAGTCAGGCTGGGGGGTGGGGGTGGGGTAGAGAACATGTGGGGGGGGGGTGAAGAGGAAGGGAGAGTTCCCTAAAGGCAGCTTCTCGGAGGCGGCGTCTGGGCGCCCCGAGGTCCCGAGTCTGTCTCTGGGCGCCGAGCACGTTTTATTTATCCCCACAGAGGATGCTCGAGGACAAAAGAAATATTTGGACGTCAGAGCTGATTTATATTTTTGGAAGGGCTATGTTTCCTTTTCTGAAGAGATGCGAGCGCGCCCCATATCCTGAGCTCAGCGGGGAGGGCGGGAGGGGTTTGATGCGCCGGGAAGTCACCACCGCTGCGAGTGCGCAGGACTCTGCGCTCCGCGGAGACTGACGCCCCTGGACATATTTATTTGTCTGGGGGTGGGGGGCGGGGGGCAAGGAACCAAGTCCGCCCCGGGCCGGATTGGGACGTCCAGGGAGCCTCCCGCCCTCGGGCTTCTCTGTTGCGCTCTGTCGTGGTCTCCGCCTTGCGGCCTCCGGCGCGTTCCGCTGCTGCCTCTGCGGTCCTCGGCGTTCATCCGGCCCATTCTGGGCCCTCACTGACCCCGAGGCGCCTCTTGGGTGGGCCCGGTTCTTCCACCAGAGCTGCCCTGCGTGCGTGCGAGGCCCAGCCATTGACCCTCGAAGCCCGGGAGGCGGGGAGGTGAGGAGGGAAGGGCGTGGAGCCACCCAGATCCGAGGCACAGCCGCGCGGGCGCAGGGAAGGGGATGGAGGTCCCCGCCGTCCTCTGGGCTCTCTGCGCTGCCCGCCCGCCCCCAAGGTCCAGTTCAGCTCGCACCGGTCCCCGTCTCCTCTAGAACGCTTTTGTTCTAGAGCACAAATGGATACCAAACACTCTGAGGGTTACCACCACTCAAACTCGCTTCTGCCCTTTTTCTCCCGAAACTGGGAATGGGTGGCACCAGACTTCCCTGCTTGTGTCCCTTCGCCGCTGGGACCCTTTTTCTTCCTGTCTCCTTAGGAGGTACTCAGACCGTCTCGGTTCCAACCGCGGCCCCTTTCTCTTCTTCCCACAAACATCAGCTCTGTCTTCTAGGCGGAGCTGCGCCCCTGCTCTGGAAACCTTCCTTCTGAGTGCCTGGCCTCCCCCACCATAACCGCAGCAGGGCGCGGGCGATACCTAAGGTCGATCCCAGCCTGTGCAGTGCTATGTGCCTGGTTCCCTCGCAGGTACCAGAGCAGGTGGGGCCGGCTCCCGGGGGCATCCCGAGGATGCTGTCTCCCCACCGAAGTGAACTGTGGCCTCCCAATCTGGCCGGTGCAGAGCTGGAAAGCGGCGCTATCTTGGCTTAGGGGGTCTGCTAGGCTGGACCATTTTCTCAGCCCTCCCCAAGTGTCCTCAAACCCAGACTAGCGGGTGACCGGGTCATGCCTACCGCCAGGCCCAGGAGATCTGCGGCTGTCCGCAATCTGTCAGGAAGGTAGCTATAAAACGATCCCTTCCCGGGACACAGGCTTTTGGAGACCGGAAGAACCTATCCAAATAAACATTCGGAATTGGTGGCTGGTGTTCAAACCCGGAGGTCTGGGGTTTTGGACTGAGGAAGGAGAGCAGACGCCGGGAAGGGTGTAAAATTCCGCCGGTTAGCCCTCCTTGCCACGTTCCCCTCTCCAATCCCAGCCCGGGCGCGTGCTTCTGGTGCTGTTCCCGGGCCGAGACTTCGGTTAAAGAGTCCGGAGAGGCCTGTAGGTTGGCTGGTACCCCTCCATCATTTCTTCAGGCACACAGACTCCCTGGGATCAACCTTGGAGTTTCCACCGTCCGCATCTAGAAAGGCCTGGCGGGAGTTCGAGAGTCCTCTAAACACTTAAGCTTTGTACCTAAACACAGGGTGAAAACATTGGTCAATCTCAGACTTTACTGGGAAGAGGCTTGCTTCCCCCAGGGCCCAGACGCGAGGGAGGGAGGAACGCGGGACAGCAGAGCGCGAAGTGCCAGCCCGGGAGGGCTGTAAACATTTTCGGTGCGGGTGCGTCTCTCCTGTCGGTAACTGGTTTAGTCTAAGCCTTTTCATGTAAAACCCACGAAGCAGAGGAAGCATGCTCAGAACATCAAATTTAAGCCGCAATAAATGAAGAGATTTCCTAGAATAAAACGCCGATTACAGAACAAAATCAGAGAAACCCAAGCTTCCCGAAGTTTACATTCCCTTGCGCCGGAGCAGGGGCGGGACCTTGGGGTTTGGGGCTGGAAAGGAATCCGCAGCCCAGACGGAGACTTGTCCACCAAAGGAGAATGGTGAGAGGGCCCTTAGCAGCGAGGTTCTGCATTTCTGGTTAACCAGGGAGCGCCTGGGTTAATCTACAATCATTTAAAGGAAACATACCTTTCCTTCCCTTTAAAAAAAAAAAAAAAATTCTGATTTTTGTTCTTATAAGGCACCACCATGGGGAGGTGCCTCAGACTCAGGGAAGCGTCCTAAGGAAAGCCTGGTTTCAGAGACAAACACCCCTTATGCGTTGTTTGCTAAACAGAAATTCTTGCCAGGAATAAAAAATTTGACATAATGTGTTGTCACACTCACTCTTACCCAAGAGATCTGTATAAATCAGTGACGAAAGTGATAATTAAGAGAGGTTTTGCTGCAACCTGGTGGAATAAACACCCAATTTGCACCCCCAGGGCCCAGCCCAGGTGTGACCTTTGGCAAGTCATTCAGTCTTTCTGTGCCTCAGTTTCCTCAAAAGAGGATGATAGTCTCTAGGCCATGATGTGTAGGGCAAGGTTCGTACCCTGGAAGCCTATAATAAAGATGCACCGCTCCCTTGTATACATCCTGGTGAGCTACATCAGGGAAACAGTTTTCACAGGCAGAAGTGGGTCCTCAAGAAAGAGTTTTGGAGAACAGCCATTCCTCCGAGATGGACATCAACCTCCACATCTTCCCAGGGCCCCAGTCCCAAGCCAGTAGAAACTCTCCTTGGCTGGTGCCCTAATCTTTCTCCTATGCCTACCCAAACCAAACTAGAAATGGCATTTCTGGCAAGTTTAGAGTTTAAGGAAAATGTGCACTATTGTTACTTGGATGGGAAAGGGAGCCCTGAAAAATCCCTGATAATTTAACCAGCTGAATTGGAATGTGCTAAAAAAATATGTAGAGTAGATTTTTAGCCATTGACTATCAGTTTCAAGAGGTCTGTGCACCCCCTAAAATCCCATGCAAAGCCTGAGGCAGGATCTCTAGCTGCCATCATATTCTCAAAAGGAGCCAAAAAGTTTGAAACTCCTTGTATAGAGGGTAGTCACTGGCCCTGCTTGGATTTTAAGTTTGGTCCCTTTTATTCTTCAATCTCTGGGTCCTAAAATCTTTCAGGGCCTGTTCTGAAAGCAAGTATACCTCTAAGATCCAGCATACATTGAGCTCCAGGTGCTGAGAGGACCCACTGCAGAGTGGCAGTGAGATCAACTTGCTGGGTTTTCCCAAAACTCTACTGCCCACCACCACCACCACCACCACTCCCCCCGCCTCCCCAAATGAGGGAACTGCTTCTCAGCTGGGACCATTTTCTTTCTGTTTAAAACACACAAACCCTGAAGTCTGTCTTGCTGGCAGAGCTCTCTTTAGACAGTCTTTCCTCCCCACTCCAGTTTCTCTTTTACATAAATCATTATTTTTTCAGACACTTTCAGCACTGATTTAGTGACCACATTAGATTTGATTCTATATTTAGCTAATTCATCTTAAGCCATTCCATGTAAAACGGCAAAGAGAAAACGGGGGAAATACCATGAAATAAATGGGGACTCCTTCCCTCAAAAGTGCTCACCAGGTCAGAAAGAAATTCTTAGAAAGTGGACACAACTGCAAACCCTCACCCCAACCCGAGCAAAACCTCGCATCTGGCCGTTTCTTTTTTCTTTCTTTTTTCCTTCCTTTTTTTTTTCTTTTTTCTATTAGAAATGAGTGGTAAACTGAGTTCGGGTTGACCGTGTTTTTTTAGCTGATTCTCGGCTACAATCAAGCCATTTTCGGACACATTCCCATGTAGGTACCAGGGGTGCTCTGGAGGAAGCTGTCGACGCCTGTTCAGCTAATTTAGGTTTTCTTTGTCTAATTACTGTGGAGCTTAGGGAAAAGGAGCCCGGCTCAGGGCAGTAAACTGACACTTGCTCTCTGTGTGTGGTATCCAGGCAGTTTGATGGAAAAAGCCTGCTTCCACTCAACTTCAGGTCACTGTCTGGGGCCAGCCAGAGCCCAGCCCCCAATCTCCCTCCCCACTCCTCTCTCCCCTCCCCTTCACATACCCACCAGCACACTTAGCCAGGGGGCCGCGGGACAAGCCAGATTCAGGCCCAAGGGGCTGCCTCCCCTCTGTTCCACCCACGGCTCCTGCTGCCCCTCCCCAAATCACAACACACACCCCCTCCGTGCGTGCACACACACACACACCCCATCTCCCCAGCACGTACACCCTTGCACCTTGGTCCTTTCTGGTAGAACCGAGCTGCATCCAGCCCAGCCCTGCCGCCTCCTTGGTGGCCGGCTTGCAGCACCTCCCCCTCGGGCCCCCACCCCCACCCCCCAGCCCCCGGAGTCCCTCGGTGGCCGGCCAGCTCCAGGCCTTCGCTTGCCTCCTCCCACTTCCCAGCCCCTGTCCCTGGTGAGACTACACTTCCTCACACGTGTAATCCAATAACTAACTGTCGGGTCTCATTGGAAATGATTTCTCCTGAGGGCACATCCTCTCGCCGGGCCTGACTCTTACTTAGAGAGGAATTAGCCACAGCGGAAGCGGAGTATTCTCCTCTTCCACCGAAGGTAGCTTAGAGATGGCATAGAGTTTTGGTGGGCAACTCTGAGGTTAAGGATGTAAAACTAGTGACAGTTGCACACCCTTCAGGAGTGAATGCAAACACAGCGCTTATCTCATGGGCGGCCTTCTTTGGCTTTTTTTTTTTTTTTTTAACAAAACATCATGTGGAAAACGAAAAGGAAGTGGAAGCAAATGCAAACATGATCCCCATTCGACTGGAGTCTCTAAAACTTGGCTCGAGTATCTATAACCAAACCCCTCCACTCCAAAGTTCCGCAAATGCCAGTGATCGGCCCCGGGGGGCCGCACCCCCTGAGCGCTGGGGCGCCCTGGCGCTGGCCCTCTGCTAACGAATAGTCGCCAGGGCTGCAGGCCCGGCCAGACAGAGAGGATTGACACGTTACCTTGGGGTCTGGCACCGTGGCGTGTGCTGGGGGCTGCAATGTCTAAATGCAGTTGACAAATGGTGTGCGCGCGGGCACTGGGGAGGGCGGCGAACGAGGCTCCGAGCCGGCGGCGGCGGCTCCAGTGGCTGCACCGCTCGCCGGGTGGAGGGTGGGGGAAGCTTTGGAGGAGGAGGAGGAGGAGGGGCTGGGTCCTCTCGGCAGCCACCGCTGCTATCTGGGATGGGAAGCGGGGGTGCGGTAAGGGGCAACGAGAAAGATTTCATAAAGAGATAGATAGGTGGTGGACTTCTGCTGGGGATGGGGGTCGTCCTCCGAGCAAAAAAAAGTAAGTGAGTTGGTCTGTGATTCCTCGGCTTAAAGGGAGAGGGGGAAGGAAAAGGCCGAGAGAAGGCAAAGGCAGAGGGGACCCTGGAGAGCGAGGAAAGAGATAAGCGAGGGGCCAGCCGCCAGTTCGGGGGGTAGAGGGTGGGGAGGGAGGGAGGAGGGCGTCCTCGGCCAGGGCGCCCTCCCCGCAGCGGCGCGGCGCGAGGAGGGGGCAGGGCGCGGTGGGGGCGGAGAGGGCGGGGGAGGAGGGAGGGAGGACGCCGGGGGGAGGGCGAGGGAGGGAGGAAGTCCGAGAGACAGAGTGAGGAGGGCTCCTGAAGGGAGACGTCAGGCGCGTCCCCCGGGTCCGGCCCACGGTCCCTGCTCGCGGCGGCCGCTGCCGGTCGCCGGCCACTTGGGCTCCGCGGGGCGGGAGGCCGGGCTCGAGGAGGGCCCGAGGCCGGGGCCGGGATGCGCCGGGCGTTGCCTCCGGCCCGCCGCCGCCGCCGCCGCCAGGAGCCCCCGCGAAGCTGAGCGAGGAGTCCCCGAAGCGCTGGCCCCGAGCAGCCTCGGCCGCAGCTCGGGCGCCGGGCTAGGGCGCTCCCCCGGCCGCCGGCCCGCCCCCGCGCGGGCGCCCTTGCTCCCGGCCCCGCGCCCGGCGCCGCGCCCGGGGCCCCGATGAGCGCCGAGGGCGGCCCTCCGGCCCCCCTGCGCCGCGCGTGCAGCCCGGCCGCCGGCGCGCTCCAGGCCGCCCTGATGAGCCCGCCGGCCGCCGCCGCCGCCGCCGCCCTGGAGACCCCCGCCGCCTCGTCGTCGTCGTCCGCCGCGTCCTGCGGCTCGGCCGCGGCCTCCTCGAGCGCCACCGGCGCCGCCGCGGCCGCCTGCAAGGGCACGGGCGGGGGTGCGGGCGGCGGGGCGGGGGCAGCCAAGAAGGCGAGCTCGGGGCTGCGGCGGCCCGAGAAGCCGCCCTACTCGTACATCGCGCTCATCGTCATGGCCATCCAGAGCTCGCCCAGCAAGCGCCTGACGCTCAGCGAGATCTACCAGTTCCTGCAGGCGCGCTTCCCCTTCTTCCGCGGCGCCTACCAGGGCTGGAAGAACTCGGTGCGCCACAACCTCTCGCTCAACGAGTGCTTCATCAAGCTGCCCAAGGGCCTCGGGCGGCCCGGCAAGGGCCACTACTGGACCATCGACCCGGCCAGCGAGTTCATGTTCGAGGAGGGCTCGTTCCGCCGCCGGCCGCGCGGCTTCAGGCGGAAGTGCCAGGCGCTCAAGCCCATGTACCACCGCGTGGTCGGCGGCCTGGGCTTCGGGGCCTCGCTGCTGCCCCAGGGCTTCGACTTCCAGGCGCCGCCGTCGGCGCCGCTCGCCTGCCACAGCCAGGCTGGCTACGGCGGCCTCGACATGATGCCGGCCGGCTACGACGCGGGCGCGGGCGCCCCGGGCCACGCGCACCCGCACCACCACCACCACCACCACGTCCCGCACATGTCGCCCAACCCGGGCTCCACCTACATGGCCAGCTGCCCGGTCCCCGCCGGGCCCGGGGGCGTCGGCGCGGCCGCTGGGGGTGGCGGCGGCGGGGACTACGGGCCGGACAGCAGCAGCAGCCCCGTGCCCTCGTCCCCGGCCATGGCGAGTGCCATCGAGTGCCACTCGCCCTACACGAGCCCCGCGGCGCACTGGAGCTCGCCCGGCGCCTCGCCTTACCTCAAGCAGACACCCGCGCTGACGCCGAGCAGCAACCCCGCCGCCTCCGCGGGCCTGCACTCCAGCATGTCCTCCTACTCGCTGGAGCAGAGCTACCTGCACCAGAACGCCCGCGAAGACCTCTCAGGTAACGTCGCGCCTCGGTGCGGCCCTCTGCCGGCGTCGGCCCCCAGGTTCCCAGGCCCCGCGTGGCTTCCACTCCCTCTGGGGCGCCGCAGCCTGGGGTCTGAGGGCACGAGGCCCTAGGGGTGGGAAGCTGTCTAGGGTCTTACAGGCCTCCCCTACTCCTGTCCTGACTGCCGCCTGCCAAGAGGTAGTGCAACGTCGCCTGCCCTGCTGTGGTCCCACTGCGGGTCATTGCATGTCTCGGGTCTGGGAGGAGGGCTTAGCTTTGGGAGATGGCGTTGTGCTCTCTGGGGCTCTTGGCCAGGGATCTAGGTCTAGTTTCTTCTATCGTCGTTTGCGTTTGTTTTGCAGTAAACGTCTCCATAAGAGATGTTCTGTGTGCCGGGGAGTCGGATGGGGAGGGAATTTGTTGGGCAAGTGTGGAGGGGGGAAGGAGGGGAAGAGAAAAGCAGAGTGGGTCCCAGAGTTTTTCACAAGAGAATATTGCCAGTGGGGAGGGGCAGGAGCTCTTGAGGAGTCCCCTGACCTACATTTGTGACACATGGGTCTGTCCTGGGCCAGCAGGACCCGAGGCTCCTGCTGTGACCGAGCTGCCTAGTAGTGTGGCTGGTTTAAATTGTGTCCATAGCAGATTACGAAAATTTATTGACTTGCCAAAGGTGGTGAAAGGTGGGAGGGGAATGGGTGGGAGTGGAGGAGGGAATTTGAATATTTAGCCGGGATTATCCAGAGAGTGGAGATAAACCTTCTTCTGTTCACCTCCCTGAGGCACCCACGGACTGCAAATTAAAATAGGATCGGACCCCTGGTCCTGGAAAGGACAGAAGGTGCTCTGCTCGCACTCACCTCCGTCCCCGATTAGAAAGCGGTTCACATGCCATGTTCCTGTGTCCCTGAAGCAGGAGCATCTGGGAACAGGGAAGCCCAGACAGGAGCAAAAGACCTTGGTTCCCTTGACGGTGAAATTCCCCAAATAGGCCTTTAAATGCGGGTCTCAGAGGTTAACCAAACAAAGCCAGTCTCGTCAGGACCACACCGAAGAGGATTTTAGCCTGACCTAACCCACTGAGAGCAGTCTTGTTCAATTTTATGGGAATTTCAACAAGTAACCAATACAGGCGACCCTCCCCTCTGATTCCATTCTCCCCTCAGAGAGGTTTTCAATCACACACACACGCCAGGAGGTCCTCCCTCCGGCAGGCCCTACTTAACTTGAACCCAGATTCCTCGACAAGCGGCGCCGCAGCCGCCAGCAAACACATTCAGGAAGCGATTTCGGCCCCATAAGGCCGCGCTTGTCCCACCCCAGACACCGAGCCACGAGAAACGCGGGGGCCTGGAAGGACGGCTCTTTGTTTTGGAGCGGGCCACGCAGGCCGGCCTCGCGTCATCCCCATGCACCCTCCCAGTGCTGGACCCACCCGACCCCTAGGCTGGGGAGAGAAGACGCTGGGGAGGCCGTGACTAGGGCCTGACTCTGTCCCTTCTTCCCTCGCTCTCTGGTTCCCGCCTCTCTCGAACATTCTTGCCCCCTAGCCCCTTAGCATCACCGAGAATTCCGCGGGCGCCGTATGGGGCCTGGTTCAACGCGCCCTCGCTTGGCCGCGACCCCCTGAGGCTGTGAAGGCCCAGCCGGGCGTGAGGGGTCTCTGCTGGTGCAGGCAGTGGGCCGAGCCCCCCTAGGAATCCCGGCCACCGCGGCCCCCACTCAGGATGGGGTGCCCGCCGCCAGGGCGCGTTCCGCGGAGGCGGGGGCCTTGCTCGACCCCTTTCCGCAGCCCCGCAGGCGTCTCGGAAGGGTAGCTGGGGCCTTTCCATCCCTCCCAGCTCCCGGCTGCGGCCTCTGGGTGCGCGCTCGCTTCCCAGGCCCGCGGGGTACCCGCTCTTGGAGGGTCAGGAATTGGCACCCAGATGTGTTTTAACGCGATGGAGGAACCCACGTGTGTGCAGAGCAGCGAGCCCAGATCAGGGGCAGGTTGGGCCCAGTCGCGTTTGATTGGAGCAGTGCCGCGGCCCGTGTTTGGTTACAGTAGGTTTTATCGGTCAATAAACCCAGCCGGGTCAGCAGCCGCTTAGCAGCCTGTGGCTTCTTACTCAGGGGGCCGGTGGCTGCGCGCCGAGGGTGTCAGGCCATTCTCTTAGAATCTATTCTCCGCGTAGCACGCGGCCCGTTAGAAAGACCTTGGCCAAGGGGTCTCCCCAGCCCGGCGGGTCCAGGAGACGCCCAGGCCGCAGCCGCGGCGATCCCGGGAAAGCAAAACTAAAAGTGGGCGGTGCGGCCCCCGCCCCGGGGCAGCCGACTCGGGTCCTCTGCGAACTGACCGGCCCGGGGGAGGCGGCGACAGCTGCGTTTTCCCGTCCCGGGTCCCGAGAGCTCTCGGCGCGGCCAGAGGCCTCAGGAGGGCTGAAGTTCTGCAGCCGAGTCCCGACCGAAGACCCTTGCTCTGTTCTCGGTATTCCTGAGTTTTCTAAATTTAGCCTAAGGCGTTCGGGACCCGCGAGCAGCTCAAAGATGCGCGCGGAGGGGACAGAGGTCTGCAAAGTTCTTTCCTGTCCTTTTCTGCTGAGATAGCACTGTTTTCATCATCCCCTTTTGGCACAGGGAATATCCCCGCTGTGACCCACTACTCTGACCGTGCCAATGAGCTGGAAAAGAAAGCAGGAGGCTCAAAAGGAGAGAGGAAGGCCGGCGGTGGCGGTTCTGGAACAGGGGCCTTGGTCCCGAACCGCAGCCAGGGGTTCAAGGGCAGCACCGGCCCCTGCACCATGCTGAGAGGTGCCAGACCAAGCAGCCGGGGGCCAAATTGGCCCCCAGTGCTCACCCTGGGATTGAAACGTCAGCCCCAGCCTCAAGGAATAATATGGGAATTCAGGCGCGTAAGCACTGGCTTCAGGGGTCTCTATTTGTGCGTGCAAATGAAACCAAAACATCATGATGCCAGAGTCCTCCTCTGACCTACAGCTTGGAACTTCAGGAAACTTCCAAAGGCTGGATTTCTCTACCAGTTTCATAGTAGTATACAAAGGGACACCCCAGCCCTTCTCATATCCTGGGTTAAAATAGAACAAGTTAAAATAAAAAAAAATAAAATAAAAAATAACGCACCCTGTCAACAAAGGGGTGAATTTGTTCCTGAAAAGAGAATTTTTTTCTTTCTTCTTTCAGTGGGACTGCCTCGATACCAGCATCACTCCACCCCAGTGTGTGACAGAAAAGACTTCGTCCTCAATTTTAACGGCATTTCTTCTTTCCACCCGTCGGCCAGCGGGTCCTATTATCACCACCACCATCACCAGAGTGTCTGCCAGGACATCAAGCCCTGTGTCATGTGACTGGACAGGGACAAGCCACGCTTATCCTCGGTGGGGTCAGATAGGAACTCTGGTGGGCGCCCCGGGTAATTCGTAATGTGCACGCAGGTAGCAGTAAGTACCACACCTGTCACTTAGCCAAAATACCCAGCAGAGCATTGTTTACTGACACTTTTCTACCAGCGATAGAAA
>JAQZBX010097872.1:0-11640 GCA_029593785.1 Cabassous unicinctus | reverse complement strand
GGGAAAAAATATTTGGAAATCACATATCTGATAAGGGTTTAATATCCAGGATATATAGAGATGTTACAACTCAACAATAAAAAGACAAACGACCCAATTGAAAAATGAGCAAAAGACTTGAATAGACATTTCTCCAAAGAAGAAAGACAAATGGCAAAAAAAACATGAAGAAATACTCAACATCACTCATGATTAGGGAAATGCAAATCAAAACTACAATGAGATATCATTTCACACGTATCAGAATGGCTACTATTAAAAAGACAGAACTACAAGTGTTGGAGAGGATGTGGAGAGATAGGAACACTCTTCACTGTTGGTGGGAATGCAGAATGGTACAACCACTATGGAGGACTGTTTGGCAGTTCCTAAAGAAGTTCCATATAGACTTGCCAAGTGACCCTGCAATACCACTACTGGGTATATACCCAGAAGAACTGGGAGCAGTGACACGAACAGACATCTGCACACCGATGTTCATAGCAACATTATTCACCATTGCCAAAAGCTGGAAACAACCCAGGTGTCCATCAACAGACGAATGGATAAACAACAAACTGTGGTCTATTCACACAATGGAATATTATGCAGCTGTAAGAAGAAATGAAGTCGTAAAGCATATGACAGCATGGATGAACCTGGAGGACATTATGTTGAGCGAAGCAAGCCTGACACAAAAGGATAAATACTGTATGAATGCGTTACTATGAACCAAATATAATTATGTAACATATTGTTTGATTAAAAAAAATTTTATATATCCATTACATTTAATTGAGAAATGTATATATTTATTCATCTGTGTTTACTTTTTAGTTTTTAACTGTTTATATTTTCAATTATAGAGAAAGAAATACAGGGGTATAGATCTATATGTAAATGATAAATGATGGGGAGAAAATAGCATACCTGTTACTTTCAATGAAATAAAAATGACTTCATGAGGGAAAAAATAAATAAATAAAAGCAGATGGGGAAGCAGATGTGGCTCAAGCAGTTGGGTGCCCGCCTACCACATGGGAGGTCCCTGGTTGGGTTCCCGGTACCTCCTAAAAAGAAGAGCACACAACGAAGGGACACAGAGGGCAGACACTGAGCGCAAGCAATGGGGAGGGGGGGCGGTATAAAATCTTAAAAAAAAGGACAAAAACTGATGAGGACTGAAGCGTGGGCCTGGGAGCCTGGCCCTGGCGGCCCCGAGGTTTCAGGGATCGGCGCCGCCACCCCCACCCGGCCGCTTACTCTAAGCTGCTCAGGCTGCTGTTGCGCTGCAGGGCTCCCCCGAGGGCCTGGGCGGCGGCGGCCTGGAGGAAGTTCCACTGGAGGCTGCGCAGACACAGCCGCGTGAGCGCCGGGCAGGGGCTCCGAGGCCCCGCGGCCCCGGGCTCCCGGCAGCCCCTGGCGGGGCGGGGCGACTGGCGAGGCCGGGAGGGTTCCTGCGGCTCCCAGAGGCAGGTGCGCCCAGACGAGGGGCGCACCCAGGGGCGGGCGCAAACGGGGGTCCCCAGAGCCCCCGCCCGAGGCCCCGGGAGGCACGGCCCTGGCGCCCCCTCCTGACCCTGGCCGCGGCTTCCTGGAGGAGGTCTGGGCAGGGCCCCGAGGCCCTGGGGGTGGGGGTCGGCAGCTCTGCGGGGGGCCGGGGGACGCGGGGCGGGAGCCGCAGACTCACTGGAGGGACGTGAGGGCTCGGTTTTCTCCCACTGCCGCCGCGATGGCCCGGGCACCCTGGTCGTGGAGGAGGTTGGCTGTCAGGCTGGGGGGAAGGGGCAGGAGCGGTGAGCGGGAACAGGCCTGGCGGCCCGCGGGCCCCGATCTCGCCCTCGCGAGCACCGCATCTGCACGCGCGCAGCGCAGAATCGTCTGGACGGCGTCTGTGGAGAGCACGTGCCCTGCACCGCGCGGGAGGCTGCAGCTCATCCGGGCTCCACCCCAAGCCACAGCCGGGGCTCAGGCCCGCGGCCCGCCGAGGCCCTGGCACCCCAAAGCCCGGGCCGCCTCGCCCTGCGACCCCACAACTTCCGGGGCCCTCCCCGCTGCTCGCGCATCCACAGGGGCGAGGCAGGCAGAGTCGCCGTCGTGCTGGCCCTGGGTGTCAGGCCGCCAGCAGCCGCCAGCCCTCCCGGCTGGCCCCTCCCAGCCCGGCCTAATGGCCAGCGCCCCCCGCACGTACTCCAGGTGCCGCAGGGTGCTGTTGGTGCGGAGCGCGCGCGCGAGAGCCTGGGCGCCCTCTGGGCTGATGGAGTTTTCTCGGAGGCTGAGGAAAGAGAAGACCCTGCGCGTCTGACTCCCCACCGGTTGTCGCAGGCTCAGGAGGGAGACCCCCAGCTGTTTCGCCTTTAACCCGCGCCCTGGGCCTCCTGCGCCATCACGGGCGCATGGATGCACCCAGCAAGCCGGGCTCCGGTTGCCAGGCCGCCCGGGGAAGGCCCAGGAGGGAGGCCGCGAAGGCTCGGCGGCGGGAGGGCCGGGAGCGGGTGAGCGCACAGGAGGGGGCAGGGACCCCGCAAAGCTGCCCTGCCCCTCCCCTCCTCCAGCAGGAAGAGCGCCCCGGGCCCAGGGTCGGGAGCCCGGGCTGCGCAGGACCACGGTGTTCCCCAGAGAGCTCCTGCGCGGGAGGCGCGGGCTGCCAGCGGCCTGGAAGGCCCAGGGTTCCGTGGGAGCCCGTGCGCGAAGGGGCGCGCTGGCTGGAGAGCGGAGGCAGGCCCTACCTGAGGCTGAGGAGGGTGCGGTTGGTGCAGAGGGCCCCGGTCAGCGCCGCTACCCCCGCGTCGCTGATGGAATTGCTCTGCAGGCTGCGGGCAGAGGGCGGGGCCGCTGGCCTGGCTTTCCCAGGACCTGGGGCCCCGAGGCGTCCCCCCACATCGCCTTCCTCACACTTTCCTCTCCTAACCCCCACCTTCCAGGCCCCTGCTAAGGCAGGGCAGGTGGGTTTTGCACAAGTCCCCAATTTAGACTCTTTGGGGCCCCTGAGGGGACTGTGCTGTTTCCCCCAGAGCAAGTGGGCAGCAGTGTCCCCAGCGTGGGGGCTGCGCTGGCTCCTCCACTGAGGCCACTGCAGCCACCCCAGTCTTCAACCCCTGCATCAGTTTGTCAGGGACTTTTGGTGCCTGTTGTCACTTTGAAAACTCCAGAATCAGCCAAACCCCTATTGTCCAGGGAAAATGGAGCTGGTGGGACCAGAGAGGTGGGACAGGGGGTGGATATGGCAGGAAAGTTGCCCCGACTGACAGCCCTCCTCTAGGGCCCATCCATCTGCTAGGCAGGGGTCCCAGGGGAATCCCCCCCTGCCCACAGCACCCCTGGACAGTGGTCAGGCAGACTCACTCCAGGCTCTCCAGGCCCTGGTTCACCTTCAGGGCCTCAGCCAGGGCCTTGGTGCCTTCATCGCCAATGCTGTTACTGGAGAACCTACAAGAGATGGGACATGGGTGGGCTGGGTCCCTGGAGCAGCTGGGCAGGCCCAGCAAGTAGGGTCCAGGAACCCCTCTCAGGGAGGGCTCTGCTCTCTTGTCCCAAGGAGGCCCAGTGCACGGTTTGTTCTGGCTGAGGGCTGTTGACCTCTACAAGTAACACCTGCTGCCTATAAGAGATTAAAGTAGCAAGGTCTTCCTTGACTCACTTTATGTGAGTGTAGCCAGGAAATGCTGTGTTTTGTTTTGTTTTTCTCTGCCAGATGGAAAGGCATTAAATGTGAGCCTAGATGGTCAGGGCTCACCCAATCCTGGAGCTCCAGGTCTCCATTCTACTGGTCTAGTACTTAGATACCAAATCCAGCCATCCTGCACTCAACCACTTATCCATCTGTCCTAGCATGCATCCATCCATTCATCCTTCTACCCACTCATCCATCCACCTACTCACCCATCTATCCATCCATCTACTCACCTATTCATCCATCCATCCATCCACTCTTCCCTCCGTCAACCATCCATCCATCCATCCCTCCATCTATCCATCCCATCCTTCCATCCATCCATCCATCCACCCACCCGTCCATCTATCTATCCCACCCCTCCATCCATCTATCCATGCATCCATCCACCCCTCCATCCATCCATCTATCCATCATCCATCCATCCATCCATCCACCTATGCCCATGCTCACAAATATTTGCAATGGATTGGGCACTGTGCCAGGCACGCAGGCACAGTCAGGCCCTTCTGCGTTTCTCACATGAGCTCCTTCAGGCTCCGGTTCTGCTTCAGGGCATCTGCCATCTGCTGGGCTCCAGGGGGCCCGATGGAGTTCTTCTGCAGGCTGTGGAGAGGAGGGGACTCTCAGCAAAGCTTGCCACACCACACCCTAGCAGAGGACATTGTCAAGGAGACGGGCAGAAAGAGCTCGAGTGCCCTCCCCCCGTGTCACAGCACGGGGGCCGGTGAGGTCCCTGGGCAAGAGCTGTAGATTATTGCCAAAGTGCTGCCAGTAGACTGCTGTGTGGGACAGTAAGAGGCAAGGGCAGCCAGGCCCTCCCTTTTTAAGGGTGGATACAAATCTAAAACACCGAATTGTCCCTGGTGCCAAAAGGGAGAGAGACCTTGCCCCCTCCCTTTTCTTAGAGCGCTTCCTTGAGAAAACTTGTCGTTGTACAGCCTTTCTCTGTCCCTTTGAGAAATACGTACATCTTTTTAAAAGCTAAATAAGCTTCTTGCCAGTTTCACAACCCGGGGAAGGCTTTCGCAAGGGCCTTGCAGCCATCTCTTTGGAAAGCCGTCCCTCTCTCCCTGCCTTTGCACAGTTTAGCCTAGGCGCCTGGCTGTAACCACCTGCTTGTAAAGGTAGAAGTTTCATTTTTCCTTCGTACAAAGGCCATTAACTAACACAGATGGCCACCCCAATTACCAGGTGAAGTTAGGATGAACCTATGCATAGCAGATGGTGCTGTCAAGTCCTCTTACTTGAGGACTAGTTATCGTTTATCTCGGGAACTAGTATGCAATGGCTTGTATCCGATTGACTCTATAAAAAGGTAGGATTTCTTTTGGGTCTTCGTCATCTCTTTAGCAAATTGCCTGTGATGCATATCGCCGTCTGGCTTAGTGCTTATTCAAACAATGAAAGTTTTGTTCTTTTCTACATTTTTGGAGAGGATTTTCTGGGATTGGCAGGAGATTTGATTTTTAATTATTTCCCCAACACTTGTTCTCTGGAAAAGAAGTGGGCATCGAGTTTTCCAGGAGCCAGCCAGTCAGGTCAGAAAGCCTCAAGACCTTACAGAAAACAGGCAGAGGAGAGGAGAGGAGAGAGGAGGCTGTCTGCCAGCCTGCATGTCCACTCACTGCAGCATGGAGAGGGTCCGGCTGCTGGCCAAGGCCTCAGCCATAGACCTGGCACCATCATCCTTGATCGTGTTGCTCTGGAGGCTGTGGAGGTGAGAAAAAGGGCACCCAATGGCGGCCTGAGCTCCCACTACCCCGGAGTCACTGATGCCCCAGAGGGCAGAGCTGACCTCGGCGGGGAAGGGCTGGGACCACAGCAGGCCCTTACTGCCCATGGCACAGGCCTGGAGGACAACAGATCTTCCCTCGCCTCTCCCCAGGGGTTAGGCTTCCTCCTGGGTCTTAAGCATTTGCCTGCAGATGGGGAACAAGGCACCCGTGGCATCCGGATGACACTAACAAGGTCTCTATAAACTAATTACTGCTTAAACGGCTATACCCAGGTGCTGGCGAGGAGGCGGAGAGATTGGCAACATGGCTCGTGGGATGGATGGATAAACACAATGTGGTCCATCCATATGGTGGAACGATATTCAGCCATGGAAAGGAATGCATTGGAAGCGGCTGTGGCTCAAGCAGTTGAGCTCCCGTTTACCAGATGGAGGACCCGGATGGATCCCCAGGACCTCCTGTGAGGCTGCAGTGGGGATGAACTTTGGAAACACCATGCTCAGTGAGAAAAGGCAGACACAAAAGACCACACATTGTGTGATTGTCAGAATAGCTAACTCTACAGCGACAGAAAGCAGACTAGTGTTGCCAGGGGCTGCAGGGAGGGGGGTGGGAGTGACTGCTGATGGGTAGGGGTCTCCTTTAGGGGAGATGAAGATGTTTTGGAACTAGATAGAGGTGGCAGTTACACAGCAGTGGTACTAAATATCACTGAAGTACACACTTTAAAATCCTCATTTTTATGTTACGTGAATTTCACCTCATTTTTTTTTTAAATGAAAGAAAAAAAAATGATAGTACCATGCTCAGCTAAGGATAGATAAACCATAAACCATAGGAACCTTCTGAAAGATGGGCTTTTCAATGTGCTGGAAAAATTCTAACACCATGGCCTTGGGAATTTCCCATTCAATGGAGGACAAGAGGTTTTCCTTACGGATTATTTTGCCCTTCCCATGTCTACACACCCCTCCCCCTGCTTCTCTATGCCCTGCTCAGGCCCTGATTACAGACACGAGGACTAGGGAAGAGCTGGAACTTGGAAACTTCTCAGGCTATGAGACTCTGTGGGATCCAACGGCATTGGAGCTGGTATCCCAAGCCTGCCATTTTGAATCGCCTCACACTCCATGGGTGGCGCCTGGGAAGAGTGGTCCCTTTCCTGAGGGCAACAGGCACAGGGAGCAAGTACCTCAGAGAGGCCATCGTCCGGTTGATCTTCAGGGCATCTGCCAGGGCCTTGGCGCCTTGAGGTCCAATGGCGTTACAGCGGAGGCTGGTGGAAGAGAGCAAGAACCGTTCTCCTTAGAGGTCACGCTCACCTTTAAAACTGCAGTCCTCGAAAGGATTTCGTGTTTGGTGGAAGGAAAAAGGAAGGAGTTTTCCAAGACAGGCCCATGCGATGGAGAAAAGAAAGAACCTGATGGATCGCTGGGCTTGGGCGGCATGTGGAGACGGGAATGATAACCCCGGGATTGGGGGCTGGAGATCTGGTGCTTCCCCGGGAGGAGCTCAGCGGTTCTGGGGGATGATACTCGGGGAGCAGCTGAGGAGGGGCCCTGACTTTGCTGGCGCAGAGCCCTTCCAAGGCCCCGTGGGAGAGTGGCCTAGGGCGAGGCTCCCCGTTCCTTAACTCCTGCAGGGACTCGAAGGCCTTGGAAACTGCTCTGGAGGAAATAGCGGGTGCCGAGGCCGCAGGCTACCCTGAATCTGGGGGACCAGGGAGGGATAGAGAAGAGCTCAGTCACGTCACAGGATGGAGGCGCCTTCACAAGACGCTCGTGGGCCTCCCCATTCCAGTGGCAAACGTTTGGCCTTGGACGCCCACTTACTCCAAAGCAGTCAGACTTCGGTTGACCAGGAGGGATCTGGCCAGAGCTTTGGCCCCCTTGTTACCGATGTGGTTCTCGGCCAAGCTGCCCGAGGAAAGGAGAGGAGTGGTTACTTCAGGCCAGTACAGCTCATCACCGCTTTCTCAACGCCGCATCTGGATTCGAACCCCTAGGCCTCCCTGACATCATCAGGGTCTGGACACGGGTGGAGAGCAGGTGGCCCGTTGGAAATCCCCCGAGCCAGAGGCAGGACCAGAGTGGATGGACAGAACCTCACTGTGGCAAAGGCTCTCAAGGGAAAGTTGGTCCAGAATCCAACACAACAGCTTCTACACAAACAGCCCAGCAAGGCAGGGGCCGGCGTGGCAGCTCCACATGGCTCCCAGCCCGCAGCGCCGCTGAACTGGCGCTCGGAAGACGACCGCCACCACCCGGCTGTCAGCGTTTGCCAAGCCCACGGTGCAAACACTCCCACCCGCCTATGTGAAGAACCGATGGTCCAACAGCTGGCTGGCAAAATGCCTGAACATTTAACATCAAGCTCTCACAAGCCGCTACCGCCCGTTTTCGGCACAGCACTGATCATGGCCCTTTTTCTAGTGGTAAATGGTAGAGTTACTACAAAACTTTTATATTATTATATTATATTACATTACATTACATTATGTTATTATATTATTCAGCCATGAAAAGAAATGAGGTGCTGGTATATACGACAACATGGATAAACCTTGAAGACATGATGTTGCGTGAATTAAGCCAGAGAGAAAGGGACAAATATTGTATGGTTTCACTTATATGAAATACCTAGTATAAGCAAATTCATAGAGACAGAAAGTGGATCAGAGGTTACCAGGGGCTGGAGAAGGGAAATGGGGAGTTATTGCAGAATGGGTGCAAAGTTTCTGTTTGGGGTGGTAGAAAAGTTTTGGTAGTGGACGGTGGTGATGGCAGTACAGCATTGTGACTGTAATTAATGCCACTGAATTGTACACATGAAAGTGACAAAAGTGGGAAATTCTGTGTATATGTGACTACAATAAAAAAAATTTTAATATGAAAAAATAGATGCAATTTCTAAGGTTCCCAGAATACTGTTTGAGGTCAAACTTTGAGAGCTGCTCAGGGAACGCTGGGCAGCACGTCAGCACTTCTAGCTCTTGGGAAATGCTCCAAGGTCCAGGGGGGTGTCTGGCCCTCAGCCTGGCATTTCCCTCTTACACATGAGCTACCCGAGGCTCTAGAACTCTCTGGAATGGGCGGAAGCGAGCAGGCTGCGTCCTGAGCCACGTGCCTCAAAGCTGCCTCCCCTTGCAAGCTCCCCTGGCCAGCTGAGCAGAGGACGGCTGTCCCCACGAGGCAGGGGCGCCCCGGGCCAGCGTCCCGGGTCAGCTTACCTGAGCTTCTCGATGCGGCAGTCCTTCCCGCTCAGCACGCTGCCCAGCAGCTCCATCGCGGGGTCCTGGAACTGGTTGGAGTCCAGCCTGGTCAAGGGCGACGGCGGCAGTTAGCGGGGCCCGACCGCGGGCAGGGCCCACGGGACAGGGGAGGGCTGTGAGCCCCGGGGTCCCTGTCGCCCCAGCGGCCCTCTGGCCTTGGGCATGAGACTGTGTGAGCTGTGCCCGGGCCCCGGCTGCCCCCTCCTCCTGCGTCCTCTCCTCTCCCCTGCCAAGGTCAGGGCCCGCTGGAGGGTGGGGTCAGGGGCCTCCCGAGGTCCTGCCCCGGCGCCCGTGCTCCCTGCCCGCGCCCACCTGAGGCTCCGGCAGTAGAGGAGCTGGGGCAGCAGGCTCCGCAGCACGGCCGGGCTGAGGCCCAGCGACAGGTCGGCCTCCTGGGCGCAGGCGTCCGACACCTGCAGGACGTAGGCCAGGGCGGCGGGCAGCGCGGGCCCGCCCAGCCCCGCCAGGCCCCCGCGGCCCAGGGCCGCCTCCACGCCGCGCGCCAGCCCCGTGTGCTGCAGCTCGTGCAGGCAGCGCAGCACGTTCACGGCCCGCGCGCAGACGGCGGCCGCGGGGCGCACGCAGCCCTGCAGGAGCCCGGCCGCGGGCGCCCGGTGGGCCTGGTGCTCGCCCGGGGCCAGCAGCGTCCCGGCCAGCAGGGCGTTGACGCGCGGCGACAGCAGGCCCGACAGGAAGCGCAGGAACACGTCCAGCCTCCCGTCCTCGGCCTGCATGGCCCGCTGGGCCGCGGCGCGGAAGTGCGTGAGGAAGCCGAGCCGCGGCCAGGACACGGAGCTCTCGGTGAAGAGGTCGAAGATGGCCCTCCTGGCCGCGCCGTGGTAGTAGGCGGCCGCCGCGAACTCCTGCAGGGACAGGTGGGCGAAGCAGTAGGCGGCCCCCGAGGCCGGCGTGTCCTCCCGCTGCAGGAGGCGGCTGCACAGGGGGCTCTGCAGCAGGCCCAGGTCCACCCCGAAGGCCTTCAGGTCCTGCTCGTAGAACACGTACTTCTTCCTGAGCAGGCCGTGGAAGGCCAGGCGGCCCAGCGGCCCCGCCATCTTGCGCCCCCCCTGGGCCACCTGCTCGATCCGAGGGCTCCCTGGGCCCTTGTCCTGGCCGTCCCCGCCCAGCGCCATCCGGAAGTACCACGAGTAGATCTCACACAGGGTCCGCGGAGGCGACAGCGCCGCGTCTTGGGGCCCCGGCCTGTGGCGGCACCAGTGGCCCAGCGCCGACCCCGCGAGCCGGCAGAAGGCGGGCACCGTGCACATGAGGTACAGGGCCCTGTCCGCCCGCACCTGGCTCACGACGCGGCCCGAGAGAGCCCGGTCCTCGGGGAACAGCTGCTCCAAACACAGCGTGACCTCCTTCTCGTTAAAGCCCCGGATTTCAGTCATTCGGTCCACCAGGCCCCCTGGGATCTGGCCGGCCGCGCCGGGGCGGGAGGTGACCCAGACGGAAACTTCCGGAAAGAGGTTGCCCCGGATAATGTTGGTGACCAGGTTGTCCACCTGGATCTCCTTCTGGGGGTCCGAGCAGGCCACGGTGTTGGAGAAGTCCAGAGGCGTCTTGCTCTCGTCCAGGCCGTCCAGGACGAGGAGGACCCTGGCCGGGGCCGCCACCGCCAGGCCGGGCTCCCCGAGGTGCGGGAAGACGGCGCGGACGAGCCTGTGAGCCGACAGCTTCTCGTAGGTGTTGAGCTCCCGGAAGGTCAGGGGCAGCACCAGCGAGAAATCCTTGCCCACCTGCCCCTGGGCCCAGAGGCGGACGAAGTGCCTCACCAGCGTGGTCTTGCCCATGCCAGCCACGCCGATGGTGACGGAGACGCGGGGCGGGATGGACACCCGGGACAGGGGCAGGAAGAGCCGGTCCAGGCCGACGGACCTGGCGCTGCGCCCGCGCCCGCGGGTGGCCTCCACCTGCGTGAAGTCGTGCTCCTTGAGCTGCAGGTCGGTCAGGCCGTCCACCAGCAGGAGGCCAGTCAGCGCGGGCCGGGGGCCGGCCCCCGTGCGGCTCAGCAGGACCTCCCGGTGCCTCTGGGTCCTTGAGTCTGTGGGACAGAGGCCGGAGGGGAGGGCAGCAGGGGCCAGGACAGGGCCGGCCGCGCCCAGGCAGACCCTGCCTCGGCCCCCCGAGTCCAGCCTACCATTGCCGTGGGGCCCCGGTGGGGGCTCTGGCGTCCAGTCCGGGGTCGGCAGGGTCTGGGGGCCCTGACTGACCTTCCCAGCCAGCCGGTCCACGAGGGCCTTCACCTGCTCGGCCGGAGAGCCAGCCTCCCCGCCTGTCCCTGCCTCCTGCTTCCTCATGGAGTTGGGGGGCTCCACCGGGACCTGCGAGGACAGGGCCTGGACTTGCTGGGACAGTGGGAGGGGGCGAGCCCCCACCGGCTCTCCTTCCCCAGCCTGCGGGGGCCCGCCGGTCTGGCCCCCGGGAAGTCGCCCCCCTGCCAGGAAGGGTCATCAGTTCCTGGGTGTTACGGGGACGGGGGTGCCTGGGTGGACCCCGTGCTCTGCCACGCACCAGCGGGGTGACACCGGGCAGGCTGCTTCAGCTCGCTGGGCCTCGGCGTCCTCATTGGTCACCCGGAAATGACGACGAGGCTGTTGGGAGCAGGTCCTCTGAAAAGAGGGAGAAGCCGGAGGGAGGGCGCTGGCCCGAGAGTGCTGCCCGGGCACCTTTTCTGTCCCTCTGCCTGGGTGGTCTCCCCTGGGGGAGCTGATGTGCTGGCACCCACCAGCCCACCTCCCTCTCCTGCTCCAGGCTCAGGTCGGCGGCCCACCCCCAGCGCAGGGAGCCCCTCAGCACCTGCGCCCTGCCCAGCCCTCCTCGGCCCTCACCTGGTGGGCAGCCCGCCAGCAGGGGTCCTGGAGCTCAGGCACTGGCGGCGGTTCTGGGAGAGAAGAGGCGGGGTGGGGGCGGGGCAGGGGTCATGACCCCCAGCGGCAGATGGCCCGACGCCCTCCCTGGGGAGGGGGCACTGC
>JAQZBX010097871.1:0-11642 GCA_029593785.1 Cabassous unicinctus | reverse complement strand
GGCGGGTGCCGGGCCTCCCTGTGCGCGGAGCTGGGTCTAGCACGTTCTTCCCACCACTGGGTGGCGGCTGGTCAGGAGGCTCCTCTGCTTGGAGCCTTTGTCCCCCCTCACTCCTGGGTCAGGGGCGCCGAGGCGGGGGTCCTGCTTTGCTTCTGACTTTTGACCCCACTGAGTGCTGCACATTCCCAGTACAAGGCAGTGGATTGAGCGGCGCTCTTCCAGCCCAATGTAGGGGTTCTCTTATTTTTCAACACCGTTTTGGGGAAAATGGGTTGGGGCTGCCGTGATTCTCTTGGCTCTCCCAGCTGGTAAACTGGACCCCACAAGCCTCGTGCAGCTGAGTGCACGGTAAACGGCGCCCCTGGGTCCAGGCAATGCCCCCACACGAGGTGCGCTGGCGGCGGGGGGGGGAGCACCTCTTGCATTGGGCACAGTTTGCAAAGCACCAGGTCAGGCAGAATTGTTTTCCTTCTGCACCCCAAGTTATTAAGGGAAATGACTGATTAACTAGAATGACAAGAGCTGCTCATGTTTGGATCCCCCGAGCTGGACGAGGTTCTTTTGTTTCTGTTTTTAAAAGAAGCTTTAGCTTACATAAATGTTCCATTAAAAATAGAGGGGATTCCCATATGCCCCCCCCACCCCCCCACTTTCCCACATTAACAGCATCGTTCCTTAGTGTGGCACATTTGTTACAGTTGATGAGCACGTTGAAGCGTTGCCGCTAACTATGGATTCCAGTTTACATTATAGTTTACCTTCTGCTCTGCACAGTTTTGTAGGTTATGAGAAAATATGTAATGGCCTATATCCGTCACTGCAGTGTCATTCAGGACAACTCCAATGTCCCAAAAATGCCCCCATATCACCCCTATTCTACCCTCTCCCATCTCGCAGAACCTCTGGTGGCCACTGTATATCAATGATAAAAGTTCTTCCACTGCTGGAATAATAATAGGTCTGTAGTAGAATGATAATAAGTTTAGTCCACTGTTAAATCCCCAGTCTTGAGGATTCTGGGATGGTGATGCCCACTCTGCTCATTGAGAGGGGGCTTAGATCCCCTGGGACAGATGGATGGGACTCTCTTGCTTGCAGTGGCAGACTCTCTCTGTTCCTTGGGATGGTCATTGTCCATCATCATCTCTTTGTTATTCTGGGTGAGTCCAATGAACTGGAGAGTAGGTGTTGCAACTCTGCTGAGATTCAGGGCTCAACTGGAACATGGACAGGTCAAAGATTTAAGTTTCTGGGACATAGATTTACCAAGTATAGTGCTAATTATAGTGGACAAGTTTCTTGAAGTGAATTCAGGCTGATTTGTTCACTCTTTTGTGGAACTATCGTGAGCTGTCAGCCTGCCTGCCCACACCCAACGTGCTTGGAAAGGCAGTGGCCACACCTCCTTCAGGTGGACTCGGGGTTGTGTGTGTAGCTCTCTGAAGCGGTAGAAAGCAGGGGACATCGTTGTCCATGAGGGGGTGGGGGCAGAAGAGGGCACGGGGGTGCATGGAGCCTGCCCAGGGAGGGTCATGGTTAAGAAACGGGCTGTCGGGCAAGTAGGAGAGAGGAGCTGTACTTTGCTTTGGATTTGTCTTTGCTGATTTGGGTCCAATGAAGATGACTCTGCAGCCACTTGGCTCTTCAGGGCAGACTGTCAGCAGCACCTCTGCCATGGCTCGCACCTTCTGACGGCTGCACGCAGCTGGGCAGGCACCGGCCTCGGCCCCTGGTTCTCGCCCTGCCGTGCTTCAAGGCCGCTGGGCACGCAGGCTCTGAGCGGACGACTTGAGGTTCGTGTTTTCTAATTTTCACTATTATTGTTTCACATCGGTATTGCTTCTTCCTGCAAATGGGCTGATAGCGCTTACTTTCTTGCAACCTGATTTTCCCATGAGCAGCGTCTGCCGTGGCCATGGCGGTGCTCCCTGCTGTGTCCTCGGGGGGTGAGCCCCCTTGTGCCCACACGCAGAGCTCTGCGGTGCTTTGAGTCAGCCCTCACGGAACGAGCGCTTCTTGCTCAGCCTTCACTTCCACAGACCCCCTTCGTTGGGAGGGGTCAGGAGCCTCCTTGATCGCCAGGGCAGATGTCCTCGCCAGGCAGTGGCACTCGGCCCCACTGGTTCTCAGACGTTTAGTGGTGATCTGAAAAGCAAACAGAAGCGCTGCCCTGGCACGGCAGCCCTGAGATGGGAACTGAAGGCTTGAGTATTCCCTGGGGGTGGGGCAGAGAGGGCCACAGGGAATGCCTTCGTTTTCCGCTGGGGACGCCAGCGTCCCCTTTGCTTAGCAGCAGCTGCACAGTCACTCTTGAGGGTCTCCACGAGTGGATGGGTACTCGGGGAGGGGCTCAGGGCTGGACCTAAGACCTGCCAACCAGAGCAAGTCACTTGCGGGTGAGGCAGGAGGGGAGAATGGAACCGAGCTGCCGGCGCAGCAGAGCCCCGGCGCCTGTTGGCAGCCACGCACCCCCGGCTGGCGAGTCGCCTCCCGGCTGAGTTGCAGGCCTCTGTCTCCTGGGACCAGGAGATTGGGCAGAGTCCCTGAACTTGCAGCCTCGGACCCTTCCGGAGCCCGGGTCCTCGCACAGGCCGCGGCCAGCCAGGGGTGTGCAGAGGACCGTGCGGCAGGCGGCGGCGCGGGTGCCTGCTGTGCCCCAGGCCTCACAGGTGGACCGCCCGGCGGGCGTGGCCTCAGGAACCCGAACCCCAAGTGCGCACCTTCGAGAATCTTCCCCCGAAGGGAACTTGGATCCCCACTAAAGAATTACTGCGTCATAGCTCACAATTCAGTAGGATCACATTTGAAAGAGGGAGGAAAATTAGATTATAGGGCTTTTTTAATTTAATGACTGGGATTCTCGGGACTGGCTCAGGCCCTCGGAGCAGGGAGCGCATGGGCTGCTGAGGCGAAGCTGCTCGCGACTCAGCCCAGCGTCTATGGGGTGCACCTGCGCCAGCCTCAGCCTTGCAGGATCTGGGTCCATCGCAGGACCCGGGGGCTGTTGGTGTTGGGCTGAGGGGGCACTCGGGTCCCTTCGACGAGCGTCCACTCAGACAGCTGGGCCCTGGGGAGCCAGGTGTGCCTCCCGGGGGTGCCTCCCACACTGCACGGCTCTTGGTGCCCTCTTCTGGCCTGGCCCACCCTGAGCCCCTGCGGTGGGCTGGAGGGCTCCAACGTCCTGTGGTTGCTAGGAGCGGAACACGGGCGGGGGACCGATCGCCCATGGGCACCGCGGCGCCCTGCGCTCCCCAGGCCCGCGGGGGCTGTGGGGTGGCTCCAGGCTCTTTGTTTCTGGCACCAGCCGCGCACTCCCTGCCCACCTGCAGCAGCTGTGTCAGTGCGCAGTCCTGCTCTGAAGACGTTTTAAATTCCGAGTCTGGTATTTCTTACCCACGTTTGCCTCAGGTCCGGGTGCTGGCGTCTGTGAGTGTCCTGCTCCCTGTGGCCCCCCAGGACTGTTGAGTTGGGGTTGCTGGGGGCTGCAGCTGATGTGGTGGCCACGGTGGTTTCCTCCTCTCCACCCTGGAGGATCTGGGGCCCTGGGCTGTGAGGCTGGGTGGGTGGTGGGAATGTGTCTCCTCAGGGCTTTGTGCACGATGGAGTGTGTGTGCGTGTGTCGAGGGGGCTTCCCGCTGCCCCCATGGGGCCTGTGCCAGTGTCCGTCCTCGCGGCCTCCGCGCTGCCCCAGGGTGGCCGCCCCACCCTTGGCTCGTGTCCAGCTCACATCCCAGCCTGCCCTCCGTCTTCCTCCTCAGAACCACCTCTACTGTGAGCCTTTCCACGTCCTGGGCAGCCTGAGGACAGCTCCTTCACCCCCGGGTGGGGCCTGCGGCTCCCTGGCCAGCCCCCGGGAGCCCGCTGGGTCCCTGCTGGGTAGCTGCTCCCAAGCGAGGCCCATGGTCAGGGTGCTGCGTGCGGATGACGGAACCGCGTTGGGTTTCCGTCCTGCTGACTGAACTGTCAACCTCAGTTCTCCAGGAGAACAAATGTCCAGAACCCCGGAAGCTGCAGGGAACCGCGGCTGAGGGGCCGTTCCAGAGGTGCCCACCAGGTGAGGCAGGGGTGCCAGGGTCTGGCTCGTGGCCTCGTCTGGGTTTTTACGCCTATTTTTTGCAGTCAATTTTTCTTTTCTTTTTTTTTTTTTTTACTTCCATTTGCATTAATTTTATCCTGAATGTATTCCTGAACCAAAAGTTGTTTTTATTTTCTGTGGTTGAGTGTTTTTTTTAATTAGAGCAGTTGTAGGTTTACAGAAAAGTCCTGCAGGTAGTACGGAGTTCCCGTATACCTTCTCCCCACCCACGGGATTTTCCCTAGTGCCTGAGCAGCACTGCGACAACTGCACGTTAGCACAGCCCAGCATTCACCTGGGGGCTCACCTGGAGGTTCTTCGAGTTGTTCAAGCATATGGGTGTCTCTTCCTGGCCATAAGCCTTTGTTTCTCCAGTTTCTTCTGTGCAGCCACCTCCTGCTTTGGACAGCCTGTTTTGTCCCAGGAAGGCTCGTGCCCACGTAGCAGGTGCTCCGGCCGGAATCCACGCTGGCGTGACCTCGGTACGGCCGCAGCTCTCGGGGGCTTTGTTTACCGGAACAGTTTCTGTGACCAGAGGGATCTGCATCCAAACCCTGAAGCGCTGTGCTCTGTTTTTAAGCCTGTGCAGTGCGCACGGCAGTTTTGGGGCCACCGAGCCTGTGTCCAGCCCTGTGTGGCTGGGGCTCCCCCGCCAACGCCACCACTGTGGCGGTGGGGTGGCGCCAGCTCCTGTAAGGCGACAACTCCAGCGCCACTCCTGATGGCCTGGAGGTTTCTCAGGTATCCCTAACGTGAACCTCTTCATGTGGGAGTTTGTGGGGTGCTCTGGGTCAAGGAGCAAACCATCTCCAGACATGACCCAGGCTGCACACGGGGAGCGTGCGTTTCAGCCTGCAGGATGACAGCGCCCTGCAGAGCCTCCGCCCAAGTCCAACTGCACCTCGTCCTTCAGGCTTTCACTGGCTGCATCACGAGCGTTCACAGAATGCGAAGTTTTTAAAAGGTGTGGGTTTTGCATTGACAGAGAAGGTCTAAAGCATTTCTCCAGAGCAGGGACCCCCTAGCATTTCAAAGGATGCTGTATTCGTTGTACTTCAGTTGTGTAAGAGAACGTCCTTTGTGTGTCCCTGGAGCCCTGTCCACAGGTGCGGGCAGGAAAGACCCTTCCCACGCCAAAGGCCCCAAGGGCCAGGAGGTCAGGTGCCGGGGTGGAGTTGGGGATGAGGTTTCAATGCTGGAGGGACGAGAAGCTCAGTCGTGCCAGGCGGGCTGCCGTTCATCCGCATGAGCCGCCGGGCTTGCCCTGCGGAGGCCTGAGGGCTGCCCCGAGCGACCTGCCAGAGTGACTGTGCCCACCGCCTCCCTGGCCTTCTGGGGCGCCAAGGGCTGCTTTTTTCAGGGCCTCTCGCCTCTTCCCCCACTTTTTGCACGCAGTTCTTTCTGGTGACCCCTGCTGCCCCACTGGGCGAAGTGGAAGTCAGAGTAGGGCTTCTTGCTGTACCTCCGCAGGCAGGATGCCCTCGGGGCTCCTCGCGGGTTGAGCTTCGGAGCCAGTTTCCTTGTCACTCCTACACCCTGGTTCACTGCAGGGGAGGAGCCCGGCCCCCAGGCATGGCCAGCCCAGCAGAGGTGCAGACTGAGGTGGGGTCTCCCTGTGCCGTCCCCCAGGTGGACTGGGCTGTCTGATAGCTCCGTCTTTTCTCTTTTTCCATGGCTCAGAGTTCAATTCCTGGAAAAACTAGGAAGTCCTCCCAAAGGGGTGTTGCTGTGCCTCGGATGGCCCCGTCTGGTTTCTTTGAAGCAAGCATCACCTGACGGCCTTGTTCTCCCGCCTTCCGCCCCATGTGCAGGTGCTGGCTTTTCCTCTGGAAGGAACGGCAAGCAGGTCGCGTGCTCTGCACCGAATGACAAGTGATGCCTTCAACCTTGCCCTGAGCTTTTATCTTCTCAGGACCGTCTTGGCTGCAGGGGGTGCTTTCCACCCTGCCCCTCTTTGTCCCTCTCATCCTCCTCCCGTGCCCTCGTGGCTTCACGTGGGCACACGATCATGGTCTTGTGATTATGGTCTTGGGCATGTTTGGGATATTGGCTCCTCATCAGGACCCTGGGGTCCCAGAACTACTTCCACCTGGATTTCACATCGCTGGGGGTCCTTGGCAGAAGACACTGTTAAAACTGTGCTCTCTAATCCCTGAACGAGAAGTTTTCTGCTCAGTTATGTGCGTCTTCCATTGTCTCACACACAAATAACTGGAAATTAAAGAGAAGAGGGTTGGGAGGCCCTAGTGGAACTTGTTCCAGTCTGTGAGAAGCTGGCCCTGCTGCCTGGCGGCTGCCTGCATTTCCCAGGGCCACCAAAAGCCATCACATCCAGGCTGCAAGTCTCAGGGTGCTGCCGGCGGCGCCTGCGTCCCCAGGAGGAGCGTGCCATCTTTGTGGCATAGGACCTGGGGGTGGGGGTGGGGTCGCATGTATGGGCTGAGGGCCAGGAGGAGCGAGCTCAGTGCCGACCCGGAGGCTGGGTGCTAAGAACTTGAGCCTTGGCTGTCAGAATCACCCTCGCCCTCTGCACACTGCACACTGCACCAGCCCACCCAGTGTTGGGTTGGCCATTAGTTACTTTCTTCCCATTGGACTTTGATTCCAAGCTTTGCAGGACCAAGTTCTGGAAGAGTCAGCGGAGGGTCAGAGCTGCGTGGGCACCCTGCGTACACGGGGGAGTAAGTTCAGGGGAGAGGGCCTAGCCCGGGCCGTGCACCTACATGGGCACCTGCTCTGCTGGCAGCGCCCGTTACACTGGGCACAGGCTGGTGAGCACAAGTGCCAAGGCAGCTGGTTAGCCGCCCAGTGCCCTTCAAGTTAGAACTCTTACTGTCCAGGAAGGTAGGAAATGTATTTTAAGTCCAAGTTCTTTTCAGGTCTTATAACCTAGGCCCTGGGAAAGGCATCCAGTGTAGCACTCGGAATTCCTAAGTGAGCACGGTGGTCTCTCCAGGGACATGAAGGAGGCGGCTGCCTCCACCTTCCCGGGCTGCCCAGTGCAGGCCCTCGTAGAGCACCGGGTGCTGTCCTTCAGGAGGGCAGCCCTCGCCCTGGGACAGACACGGCCTTCAGGGTTGGCTGGGGAGGTGTCTCCCTGCAGTGATGGCTCTGCACGGGGTTCCTTGTGGCCCCTTCCAGCTGTGGGGTCTCTGAACTCAGGGCCCCCTCCTATGAGCCCAGGGCAAGACGGTTGAGGCTCTGTGTGGCCACTGCAGCTGCTGCCCACTGAGTGCAGCTGCACATGCCCTGTCAGGCATGTGCTGACGGCCTCACTGTCCCTTTTTCCTGCTAAGTTGTCACTTTTCCCTCTCAGGCCATCTCCTTCCATTGATGTCATTATTCTCAAATCAGTTTTGCAGCCGAGGTTTCCTTCCTTCAGTGCTTTTCCAGGTTTTGTTCACTGCTATAGCTTGGCTGCCTATGAGTTTGGCCCAGAAGGTGTGTTTAGCTTTGTCTTCACTGACAGGATTGGCTGCAGAGCGAGCAGGCACTTCACACTGCAGAGAATAGAGCTCAGCTCGTGCCACTGCCATTGGGAGGTGGTGGTCAGTGGTCAGGACAGCTGCGGACACGGGGTTTCTGCCGCCGCGAGGCCATGAGTGGGGGTGGGGTGGGGTGGACAGAGGCTGGGCCCGTTGGGGCCACCCTGGGGGCTCAGCCTTCGTGAGGCCTGGACCTCCTGGCTGCTTGTCCTCTGCCTAAAGGGGAGGTCTTGGGCTGGGAGCTACCCAGAGCCTCTGTCGCCTTTAGGCCCCCTACTGAGGGACCGAGCCTGATGGCCATGGGGAGGGTGGGGGCTGTGCTCTATGGCAGTCACCAGGGCCCTGAATGGAGCTGGGTGGGTTGATGCGGGGGCTGAGTGTTCTGTCTGGTTCCTTGACTCGCGTCCAGATACACACAGAACGGCATCTTGCACATGTTGGACAGAAACAAGAGAATCAAGCCCCGGCCAGAGAGGTTCCAGAACTGCAAAGACCTGTTTGACCTGATCCTCACCTGTGAAGAGAGAGTCTATGATCAGGTGGTGGAAGGTGAGCGAAGCTGCCATGTCGCCCGCCATGGGGAGGTGCCCACTGGCTCAGAGGGGCTTTCTGGCCTGAGCCTAGGTGCCCCCTTGTCACATGTCATCGGCTTCCAGAGCAGCTGGGGTGAGCCAGGACCTCTGGTGGCTCCCGCGGGCAGGAGGAATCCTTTGGGACAGCAGGACGAACAGACGGACCACCAGACTGCTCCCCCACCCCACTCACTCGCCCTGCGTGCAGGGGGCGGGCACAGAGCCCTGGGCGGTGGGAGGGCGGGTCGGGGGCTATGTCGGCACAGCTGCCTCGAGGGCTGTCCGGGACCTCCTGGAGAACTGGGCCTGTGGACAGAGCTGGTCTCCAGTGGGTGAAGTGCTGCTGAGACTCACGGCCTAACCAGACTGAGCTTTCCTTGGATCACTCCGTGTTCTCCGAGGCTGCTCCTACACCCAGCAGCTCCCTCAGGGAGAACGTCTGCAGGCCTGGGCTGGCACTTGGGTGCTTAACAGGAGCAGTGGAGCCCACTGGGGCCGGGCAGGGTGGGAGAGGCCCTGTCCATGCCCAGCCTTGAATTGGGTCACGCTGCCTGCAGCCTCCCTGGATCTGGAGCCTCTGATGCCGTGACTTTGTCCCAATTAGATCTGAATTCCAGAGAGCAGGAGACTTGCCAGCCGGTGCACGTCATCAACGTGGACATCCAGGACAACCACGAGGAGGCCACGCTCGGGGCCTTCCTCATCTGCGAGCTGTGCCAGTGCGTGAGTATGCCCCCCCCCGAGATGCCACTGCCACCAGGGGGTGTGGGCAAGGGGAGCCGCCACCTGCGTGAGGGCTCCCGCTTGGAAGATGGCCTCGTTCAGGTTATTCTCAAGTGTGGACACGCCAGGTGGACGCAAAGGTTAGGAGCCCCCGTGTGCCTGCACCTGGGGACTCACTTCTGTGCTGTCCTCCACTTTGGGTGCAGGAAGTGCCATGCCCTGGACCAGGCATGTGCACCACATCTCCCCGGAGGCTGGCTGCCACCCATGGAGGGGCGTAGCCAGAGGCCCCCAGAAATAGCACGCGGCAGAGGCTTCTGCAGACTGCGTCCTCCTTGCCACCAGGACCTGTTGTCCCAGGCATCTGGGCCCCAGGCAGCCTGAGCGCCCTCCAGCTTGTGTGCATGGAGGGGAGGCAGCACCAAAGCACACCTTGCCCTTAGCTGCAACAGAACACCTACACAAAGAGAAACTTAAATGTCTGAATCGCCTCTGCCATCGGACTGTATGTGAAGTTCAACTTCGGCTGTGAGTGAAACACTAAGAGGCTGTAGCCGGCAGGCTTGGTGTCACATGCAGGTGATGGTTGACACGTGAGGGACCCAGGCTCAGCTCTGACATCGCCTGCACAGTTTCCCAGGTTGTCTCATGGTACAGGGCGACTGTTGATGCTCCAGAGATTATGCCCACATCTCAAAAAGGCCCTGATGCAACCTAAGGCTGAGGAGAGAGAGATGCAGCCTTCCATGCTGCAGGAGGCGTGTGACGGTGGTGCTAACTTCTTTGGGGCCGAGCTTCCCCTTCCTGTGGGGTACCTGCCATGTTGGCATCTCGTGGGCAGCCTAGAGTGCACGAGGGGTGTCCTGAGAGCCAAGGGGGAAACGTGGCTGCAGAGGCCTGGACCACTGGGTGCGGCCTGGCCGTGGCTCCTGGCTTTGTGGAGTAGGGACGGGGCTGCCCGGTACCTCGTGGCTCGGGAGGTTTCAGCGAGCGCAGGATGTGCTGGGAACAGGCCTGTGGGCAGCCCTGGGGGTCCTTCCGCTTGGGCTGCTGCTCCTGTGGGTGATGGGGCGCCTTGCTGTGCCCGCAGATCCAGCACACGGAGGACATGGAGAACGAGATCGACGAGCTGCTGCAGGAGTTCGAGGAGAAGAGCGGCAGGGCCTTCCTGCACACGGTCTGCTTCTACTGACGCCGCCAAGCCGGTGCTTCTTCCTTGCTGACGTTTGTTTTCACTCAAGGGTTCTGCCGGCGCACGGACGGTAGCTTTACCCGATAAATTGTACATATGAAATGAGAAGATTTACGTAAAGGCCATATGGAATCAATCAAGTTTTTTCTATCCCACGTCTACTTGTGAGTGGGATATTGATTATAAAGATTTTTTTCTTTAACCAAAAAAAGAAAAAAAGGTTTATAGTACATTTTCCCCCCAATATATGCTTGTCTTTTGTTGGACTGTTTTTCCTTTTCCTCCCCACACTGGCTGGACTGTACAGACCCCCGAGTAAAGCCCCTATGTTAGCCCCGGGCCTGCACGGCCCAATAAACGCACTGCTGGTCGTCCTCGCCTGGGCCTCGCTTCCTCGCCTGCTCACGGCCCCCACACCTGGGCCACCGCCTTCCCAGCCATCTGCCACGGGCGGCGGGAAGCTGGGCGCGGGGGTCCCAGGCGGGCTCTGGCAACTCCAGGGTCCAGGCACAGGGAGGGCCTCCTGGCACGGCAGGGGCACGGCGGGCCCGAGGCTCGGGGTGGCCGCCCTCGCAGGTGGAGTCTGCTCACGCTGTCGCCGGTCCAGCCGCCACTCTGGGTCTTGGGGGGAGCAGGGGGTGGTGGAGGGGGTTTGGACCCAGGGACCCCTCCCAGGCCCCTCCGTCCCGGGGCCGCCAGGGCTTGCGGTAGACGCTGGGCCTCTGGCCGCAGCCTGGACCTTGCCGGCCGCTCCCGCCGCTCCCTCCCTCCCTCCGCCGCGGGTGGGCTCCAGGCCACCCCCTACCCTGGTCCTTTGCCCTCCACCTCGGGCCACGGGTCCTGCCTCGGCCAAGTGCTGACTCCCGGCCACCAGGGCCCCCTGCGCGCTCTGGGGCTGCCCCCGGGTCTGAGCAGGGCCACCGGGGCCGGTCTGACGGCGGGGGCGGGACTAGAACTGGGGTCCCCGAGGGCGTCTTGGCCGCCCTGGCGGGGGCCTCGAGAGCAAAGCTGGGGGGGGTCGCCCCAGCGCGGCCACCTCGTCCCTCCCCGCGGCTCGGACCCCGCGCTGGCGGCGGGCGCGCGGCTCGGGCCTCCCGGGAGGCGGAGGGAGCGGGAGGGAGGGAGGAGGCGGCGCGGGCCCGGGAGCCGAGCGCAGGGAGGCGGCGCGGAGCGCGGCGGCGCGGGCGAGCGCGGCGGGCCGGGCTGGAGCGACCCCAGGAGCGCGGACCCGCCGACCCCCCCGCCAGCGTCCCCCCCACGCCCCCGCTCCGCGCGCCGCCTCCCCCGGGCGGGCGGCCGGGCTGCCGCAGGCGGGCGGCGGCGGGTCCGAGGCGGCGCTGACCTCTGCGGAGGCGGCGGGGGCTCGGCCGCGGGCCGGGGCCGGGTGGGGGGGCGCCGGGTCCGGGGGGCGGCGCTCCGGCCCGGCCCGGCCCCGCCCGATGTCCATGAGCGCGAACACCATGATCTTCATGATTCTGGGGGCGTCGATCGTGATGGTGAGCCGAGGGGCTCCCCGCGCGCCCGCTCGCCGCCCACCCCCTCCAGCCTCCCGCGCGCGCGCGCCGCCTCCTCGCCCCGCGCCTTGTTTACCCGCG
>JAQZBX010097870.1:0-11641 GCA_029593785.1 Cabassous unicinctus | reverse complement strand
AATCTCTCATGAAGTTCATGTCTATCACTCTTAGCAGGTTCCTAAACCTGTTTATTCCCTGTACTTTCCTGAGTCTGCAGGGACACCCTGCACCTCAGGACTCTCTCTTTCAGTAAAACTTTAAGTAACACAAACTCTCCTCTGAATTACAAATAGAAACATTCAGTGGAGGTCATCAACACAATATGTTGGGTCATTGTTATGGGTAGAATTCTGATTCCCATAAACACATGGTCAGGTACTAACATTGGCCTATGTACTTGGCCTTATTTCAAATAGGTTCTTTGAAGATGTTTTTAGTTAAGCTGAGGATAAACTGAATTATTTTGGCCCCTTATCAAACTTCATTGTTGTCCTTGTAAGAAAGAAAGAATTGTAAATGAGCAGACTCAAAGAGGACACCATGCAATGACTGAGAAAGGAATTAAAGGCCCAGGATTTTGGACAAAACACTAGTAGCCAGGAGGGAAACAGGAAACATTCATCCATAGAGTTCAGATTTATATCTTCCAGAACTGCATGGCAATATACTTATATTGTGTTAAGTCATCAATCTGTGACCTTTGTCACAGCAGTCCTGGGAATCTATTCATGGATTGGAGAAAAACCCAATTTCTGCTTTCTGTGTCAAAGCCAGTGAATTTCAGATTTTATGGAAATGGTTTCCAATACTTCAGGGAAAATAATATGTATATCCTTGTCAATACATCCCCACAAATAATAGTTTGAAAAAACGTATAACCTCACAAGGGCTAGAGGGCAAATCCCTGCACAATTATCAGGTGCCTTAGAAAATGACCCTGGAGCATCCCTGCTGAAGCCTGTGTCACTGAATCCTGGCAATATGACTGAGGTCCTAGAAGTCTACAGTGGCAGAGAGCCCCACAAAGCTACATCCCCTCCTGCTCTATGACCCTGAAGATGTGACCTCACCTCTATGGGCTTCAGTCTAAGACAGAATATGGGAACTGATGTGAGTCATCACTTCTGTCCCCCACAACTGCCAATGGGACATCTGCTTTGGTCCTGTCCTGGATATGTCACTTCTGTGTGACTGGGGTAGAATAGCTCCTCAACCTTTGTAACCCACCTGTATAATGACCAATTGACATCTCACTGTTTCTAAAAATTCCTTTTTATCTTATCATTTCAAGAACACAGATTTGAATGCAGCATACTGCAAACTGGCTATTCAGTATTAGGCAAATTAATTAGAAAAGAAATAACCTCCATGCTACATGTTAATAGGAAAGTCAACAGAAGTAAGATGATGAAGATTAACAGGACAAATAAGGAACTTCTGTTTAAGAGCTGGAAATGTGGTTGACCTGGTGTGGTAGGGAAAAAGAAAGAAATACCCAGAACTAGGAATGCCCATTACTCAACAGGCGGTCACATAGGGTGGCACAGATGCAGAATTATGTGTCCTGGCCTTTGGGGAATGATGAGATTGGAGGGAAACTGGTTACACGAGAATTTATAATTTATAATTCTTGTTCACAGAGAAGAAAATCTAACAGCTGTGCATATGCTTCTGTGGGTTGGATGAGCTGCTAGGGCCTGCTCACACCCAGAAAAGGAAAAATAGCTTCTGGCACTTACAGAGATTATTAAAGTATGCTGTCTCTGGACATCAGCACTAGATTTTTAAATGCTATTGTGAAGAACCAGCTGAAATGACTAATCTGCAATAGAAAGAGAAAGGAGGCAAATATTTAAGCATGATGCCTTTCAAGTTTACCAATGATGAAGAAGCTGGAGGACATATGTACCATGACCAGAAAGAAGAGATGAGATGTTGGGGGAGTTCATGCTGTGATGGGGAAGGTACATTTGCCTGCTGATTTTTATTTTCACTACAAAATGTAAAGAACTTGAACTTAGAATGGAAGGTGAACTTACAGAAAGCTGAGTCCAGATGTTTGGGGTTAATGATTGTGAAGAATGAAGCAAGGGCTTTATAGGAAACACATTATCAGGTGATTAGAGTGTCCCACAAAATTCTGGACCTGCTGAATTAATAAACAACCCCTGTCCTCCAGCTCCTCACTATTAAGGCATCTATGAGACGTAAACTCCCCATTAGATGTTTGTCCCACTGACTTTTTGAGTTAAGCAAGTGCTCCCAAAGCAATAGAATATTATTATACACAACAACAGCCAAGGTTAAATTCTTAATTTACACCATGTTTTCAAAAGGGAAATCCCAGAAACCTGACAAGAAGCATCTCTGAGGCTCCCCCTGTGCATGCTCTAGGGCTGGTCACTGTATTTAGTGGGTCATGAGTGCCCCCTGCATCCCAGCCCCCAGCCTGCAGGGAGGCTCCTGTTGGGCTCACAAGACATTTCCTTTAGTGTCTCTGCCCAGTGATACCTGGCTGTGCCTTTGGCTTCAGACTTCTCTTTAGAGATACCACATGCTGGTGATATCATCTCTTGACATAGTGAATTGTTTTAGCAACCCAGTGTACTTTTCTGGGAGATCAAACAGGACTCCATGGAACCCCAAAGGCCCCAATCCATGGTGCCTGCCACATGCTCAGACACAGTCTCAGGCATGGTAAACACAGAGATTCTAAGGGACTTTCAGGGCGTCTTTTGTCTTCTCTGGGTACCTTGAGTTGAAGGTCACATCAGAAAACACCTGCACAAACATCTACTTTAACCATAACACACATACTCATGCACACATACATACACAAACATACCATACATTCACATGCACACGCAAAACACCAATTACACACATACATACATGTTTACTATTCCTATAATACACTCACATACACTAACAAGCATAAACTCAGGTGTGTACACAAACATATGTGCACACACACATACACATACATACCTCCACACACACATGTGACCACATACATACACACATTATATCTGATTTTTGAGCAATGGACCCAAATCTGTCCTTTTTCCATGTGTCCAGCACATGGGTTCTCTCCCCATGCTGAACCTAGGTTTGCAATTGTGTCTTTAGAAAACAGAACAAGAGCAAACATGAGCTGTGTGAGACTTGGGAACTGTGTACATGTTGGATTTGACTTTCTACACATTGCACACATTTTCTGGGAGCCTGCACACAATGAGGGTGTAGGAATAAATAAATAAATTAATAAATTAATAATTAATTAATTAAGTAACTAAATAAAAATTCAATGATCAACTTTGTTGGTATTAAGGATATTTTAAAAAATTGATTCACACATAGTCACACACAGACACAAATACAGACATGCACACACAAAGACAAATACAAACATGTATATTCACACTGCTATATCACCAGTTTCTCAATAATAATTCCATGGAAAGTTGACAAAAGGAAAGCCCTACTCAGCACACACTTCATGCTGCCTTCTCTTCCTTAGTTCTTGGCACAGAATAGGGGGAGCTCAGGGAAAGAGAAGGGGGCCTCTCTCATTGCTTCAAGGTCTGGCCCTGGGTGGTTTTCAGGGCTAGAGTGAGGGACCCCATTTGCATGTCTTCTCCCCATAGGGCACATCAGCTCCCTCCCTGCATCTGAGGCTTTCTTGGACCTACAGTCTCTGCATCCACAGCTCTCTGTTACAAGAGTCCATGAGAATTCCTCTGAAGTTGAGTGTATGGAAAAGCATTTCAGTACTAGAAACAGTGCAGTACTATCCCTTCCCACCTCCTCCTGAAGAACTATAAATATTGTTCAGATTTCCTGCCTCATAGCACCCACATCACCAAGATGACAGCCATCATATTCTTATCCCCCTTCTGCTGATGGAAGGGAGTAGGATATTGAGGTTCTGGACATCTGTGTTTCAGGGCCACTGGCAGCTGCTCCTCTCCCTCCAGTCCTCCTCCCTGCCTTCCTGAAGGTTCTGCCTCAGGTTCTAAGGCTTCATGGTACTTTCATCTGAGACAGAATAACCTCATGTTCTGCTCTGAAGAGGGGCATCTGCTACAACTATAAAAAGTTCCCAGGGTAGAACAGAGATCTTTGGTGAGTGTTTGCAGGACCCATGCTTCCCCACACTAAGCACTTAGGTAAACCTCTGCTATTGTGATGGGAAAGCAGGGGATAGTGTACAGAAATTTTTATTCCAAGATCTCTGTACAGGGAGAGAAATCAATAAAATTGGGAGCATATGTAAATACTTTACATTTAACAATTCTTAATGAGACAGACATTTGTAAGCAGCAGCATATAGTATAACATCAAGGAATAATGCAATTGGGTTGAATGTGATCAATTAAGTTGGCTGCGGGCACATGTCTCATTCTGTCATCAGAGAGAATATACTATAACCATGTTTTCTTGTTTTAAAAGCAGTACAAGGAAGTGGATGTAGCCCAAATGATTCAGCTCCCATCTACCATATAGGAAGCCCAGGGTTTGATTCCCAGGACCAACTGGTGAAAGGCCAGCTGGTCTGCATGGTGAACTGGCCCAAGCAGAGAGCTGGCACACATGGAATACTGGCCCACACAGGAGTGCTGGCCCACATGAGAGGTGGCACAGCAAGATGACACAACAAAAGTAGACACAGAAGAGAAACAATAGGGGATACAGCAGACCAGGGAGCTGAGGTGGCACAAGAGATCGAGTGCCTCTACCCACTCCAGAATATCCCAGTTCCAACTAAAGAGAAGACCAGCAGACACAGAAGAACACACAGAGAGCAGACAGAGCACAAAACAATGAGGGGGGATAAATAAATAAATAAATCTTTTTAAAAAAACAGTATATAGTGTGCTGGCCCTGAGAATGCACCTCCCATTCCTCCACATGCAGGGACATAAAGTCCCAAGGGCCAGCTGCTGTTCTTGGACATAAAGCCCCAGTGTCTGGCCTGGGTTCCTCACCACTAGACCCAATGGCTCCCCTGAACCAACTCCAGGACAGAGGGGTGGCATGCCTAGTTATATGTGTAGCATCCTCTTTTGTGTAATGAGAACATTGTGTGATGTTGCTGCATCTTTAGTATCTATCTACAGAATGTAGAGAGATGCAGTATTCAGCAGATGTATTTAAAGTACTTTGTGGCATTTCACAATTCATGACTTATCTCTCTATCTTTCCATCCTATTCATCTACCCATTTGTTTATTTGTATCAGCTTTATTGAAGCATAATTGACAGATGATAATACCACAATTCATCCTTTTTAAAAAATTAGTTTTATTAAGATATAAATCTTATACCATAAAATTCATCCATTTAAAGCATATACTGCAATGGCTATTGATTTATGAAACAATATGTGCTACCATCACCAGAGTCAATATTAGAATATTTTCATTAACTCACAAAGAAGAAACATAACTTCTAACATCATCCCATCCTTCTATGTCATATTTAGTGCTAATAAACAATAAATCTCCATAGATTAGCATGTTCTTGGCTTTAATATGAAAGGAATCATAACTTATATGGGAATCCATGACTGGCTTCATTCAGTTATATTTTTTTCATTGTTCAACCATGCAATCGTGAGCATTAATACTTCATTTCTATTTTGCTTTTAAAGAAAATCAATTATTTGCATGACATATATATCACCCAAAATTCTCACTTTAACCCCTTTCTTGTGTATAATTGAAGGATATTCAGTAATTCTAATTTTGTGCCAGAAACACCAACAAACATTACAAAAAATTTTCATCTCCTACAGAATATCTGTACCCTTTAATAATTAACTCCCATTTCAATCCTGAATCTAATAACCTCGAAACTACTTTCTGTGTTTATGAATTTGCATATTCTAGGCATGCCATGTAAGTGTAATCATACAATACTTTTCCTTTAGTATTGGGCCTATTTAATTAAAAAGCACATTTCAATGCTTATCCTGTTATAGCATGAGTCTTCCCTTTGTAAAGAAAATGATATTCCATTGTATGTATCCGTTTGTTCATCTGTTCTTCTGTTGATTGAAATTTGGTTTCCCTACAACTTTTAGCTATTGTAAATGCTGCTGCTGTGAACTTCGCTGTTCAAATATATATTTGAATCCCAGTTTTGATGTTTTGGGCTATATACCTGTAAGAGGAATTGTGTTTCATATGATAATTGTTTATTTAATAAGTTGATGAACTTCAGGTCTGTTTTCAAGGAGGCTTTGTTATTTTACATTCCCACCAGTATTGCATTAGGATACCTATTTCTGCACATCCTCCCAAATACTTGTCACTATCCTAATTTTTGTTTCTACCCCTCCTTCTGGGTGTTAAATGGTATTGCATTATACTTTTGATTTGTTTCGTGATGACAAGTCATGTAACACTATTTTTCATGTATTTACTAATCACTTGTACATCTTCTTTATGCCATTTTTGTTGAGACATATGAAATGAGCATATTCTGTTATAGGAGTCCATTATTAGTTGTATTATTTATAAATATTTTCTCCCATTCTATTGGTTCTATTGTTTTTATTAATACTTTTAATTTTTAAAATGTTTTGGGTTACATAAATGTTACATAAAAAATAATGTTGATTCCCTTAAATCACTAGTTATTAATTTTGAGAAAGTCAAATTTAATAATTGGTATATTTGTTAGAGTGAGCCTCCCAGGACCCAGATCACTACTACAATGCATGTTTTTCCTCCAGAATTCAGAGGGATACACACACACGCAAACACACAAAAGCAACAAAAACATGCAAAACAAACAGAACTCCTCTCCCCAAGTGCTTCTTGCGGAGAGGGCCAGCATCCATTGTAAAAATCCATCCACAGCAAGTTTCCTAGCTCCACTACAGAACAAGGAATTAACCTGCATGTGGAAGGTCAAAATAAACCAGTATACTATGGCCACTGTTGGGATCCAATAGAAAGAGCAAGGAAACAGACCATCATGGAAAGTATGTCCAGAACCACCTCTGTTTTCCTCCCTGTGGAGTGAAAGCCTTAACATGGAGATGAAGGACTTGGAAAAAGGCAGTTGAAGACACTGGTGAAAAACCAATGCAGCTCAGGAGGAAACAACTGGGGAAAAGATACAGAACCCTAGGGAGGGGCAGAAATACACGATAGGCAAATTGCTGCATTAGGAGAAGGGACAGGTGCAAATTGGATAGTATTCAAAACAAAGTCCATTTTCTCATACCCTAGCCTTTACCAAGGAAAGTTTGATCAGAGATTACAACATGTAAGGAGGCAGGTAGGCATCAGGTGATAGTTGTGATCAGGAAGGAAGTGCTTACCCTTTGCCTGGAACCAATAGATGCACTGGGGTATGCACAATTGAAAACATTACACTCATTTCTTAGACAAAAGATGCACCATGAGAAAACTGTTTTCCACATGGAGATGCAGGGCAGGGTGGAGGCAGTTGAGTCATGCTCTGCTTCCCAGGATGTGCTGGAATATGAGGTCCAGGCACACATCTTAAGTGGTCTGTGTCCCTGTGAGCTCTGTCCAGTGAGCTCTGCCCTCAGAAACCTGTGGTTGTGCAGGGAAAATTAGGTGTGTGACAAGTTCTTTATGATAACATTACCTGCCTCACATCTATCATATACTGCTAATATATGTGATGTATGTATGTATTTTCATTCAGAGGTAGTGATATGAGAAAAACTGTTCTAAGTTTGAATCTTGCATACATCACAGCACAGCTTAGAAAAGATGCAATGGCTATTCTCCAGGGGTTACATGTCCTGGAGCAAAAATAGGGAACACTGGGTAATGCAAGGAAACTCCGCCCCAGCCCCAGTCTGCACCTGGCACTGGGTTTCGGTCCTGAGTGTCCCCTGTTGGTGCCAAGTGCCCTAAGCAGCCCAGCCCACTCCTGGGTCCTGAAGACTTTCTCTCATTGTGTAATTTGCACAGTAATACATGGCCATGCCCTCAACTCCCAGGCTGCTCAGTTTTAAATAAACTTCCTTCTTGGAGGTGTCCCTGGTGATGCTGAGTCGGGACACACATCCGCCCACTACTCCCTATTTCACCCACCTACTCCACCTCTTTCCTGGAGCCTCATGGATCCAGTTCACTGCTGTGCAGGCTAAAGGGTATCCAGAGACAGTGCAGGTGAATGACAGGGTATGCAACGGCTTCAACAGGCTAGGTCCTGACTCCTACAGCTGCAGCTGCAACTGGGATGGGACACCTGTGGACAAGGAGAACCACAATGAGTCATGGGCTTAGTTGCAGCATCCCCATTGTCTTCTTGTCTGAATCCCTGAGAAACTTACATCAGGGAGTCACCACTAGAAAGAGAGAGAACCACAAGGCTTTCATGATCTTGTGCATGAGGTCCATGATGCCCAGAAAATGTATTTCCTGACTTAGGAGGAACCTAAATTTAAGTAAATTTGTGCTGTGATTTCATCTGTCTGCCCATGTGGTGATTTGTATTTAGGAAATAGCTATGTATGTAAAATGAAAGGGGATGAGGTTAGGTTCTTGTCTTAGGGGCACCCTGGGAGGAGGATGTTGGCTGAGCCCTTGGAGAAAACAGTCCTCACTCTTGGTTACCTCCTCACCAAGCCAAGTTTCCTCTACTTCCATGTGAGAAATGTGTAGAATGAGCTTTTCAGGGATTCACATGCAGCTAAGGATGAAGGAAGGCTTTTGGAATTATGGCACTACCCTAGCCATTGTATGTATGTATATGTGTGTGTGTGTATATACACATATGGAATAAAACATGGAATATATAGTATTATATACTCCCTGACAATGTTGGCTATATTGGATTCTGGTTGATTTTTTTAATATTAGTGTGGGGAGGTTGTTGGGTGCCAACTTTTCTATTTTCCCAATGCCATTTCTCATAGTAATATCATGATTGTAATTTTAGCAATTTGTCTACCCCTTGTCAACCCTGAACACATATGCATCTCCTTAAAACATGCTTAACTTCTAAATAAAGCTAATATAGTATTAGCACATTCATAGAGATAGAAAACAACTTAGCAGTGGCTAATTGTGCAGTCCAGTTATACCCAGAAAAAGGTAACCAACTAACAGTGAATGGCATAATAACAAAGTTATATTTCATTTTAACATGATAAACATTCTTCTGCTTACAATCCACAATTTACTAGCCCTTTCCCAGGAAGACTTAAGATCCTCAATGATAGTCCCAAAAGACCCACTTGATGTCTTTAACTTACATATTTTGATGTAAAGCTATATAATTTATGCTATTTCTATTATTTCATTTGCCCCCAGCAAGGCAATCCATTGCATAGTCTCCATCACTGTCACCTTGTCCACTTTGATCATGAATTGATATAGGAATGAAAGGATAGTTTGTGGAAAGAGGCATACTTGTACTCACAAAATGGATCATCCCAAGCATTTGATTTTTAAAACCTCCTCTGATTAGATCACTCTTTCTTGAGCACCCACTTAGAACACTAATATCTTCATTTTCCACATTCATAAATGTCTATCTGCATTATTCTCTCACAGACCTCCTTGTCATCACTTTTCCAAAAGTGTTCCTTCCAAGTACTTAACAATCCAGCCAAACCATTGGCCATAGCTCATGAATGCATATGAAAATGCACCTCTAGCCATTACCCTTTTCAAGGAATTTGAACAACTAGATGAACTGTTTGAAGTTCTGGATAATTGCAGTGATTATCCATTACATTGTACTTCTAGGATATGACAGAATGGGGCTGTAGATCTCAAAATTCTCATTGTTTCTGTATATTGTACAGAACTGTATGTAATTCAGGCTGTCTTTTTATTCTCAATTGAACCCAGTTCATGATGGTCAGTTCAGGTCACAGGGTACAATATTTGTCCATGGCTAAATTTCAATCTCTATTAATAGTCAGCATCAACCAAAAAACCTTTTCTCAAAAGGAAGTCAGGCCATTGCTCCAAAATCCTAAGGGTCTGCATTTATTTAAGTTTAAGTGATAAACTTAAGTAAGTCCACCAAAGTCTCCACCAGCACTCACTCTGCCCCTGACACTTCTTCCCTATTGGAGCTGAAAAAAATGGGTCAGATGGAGAAACGAAAGTGGGGAATATATTTTCTCCTAAATCCTAAGTGGCCCAATGGGAATTTTCTTTTCTTTTTGTTGTAGGACTAGTAAAATGAAAAAGTTTATCCTTAACCTTATATGGAAGATCTTTACAAGACTCACGGCACTGGATGCCTAGAAATTTCACATAGGTGGAAGATCCCTGCATTTTGTCATATTCATTTCCCATCTTCAGATACACAAATATCTTGGCAATAACTCTAGAGTAGCTGCTAATTCTTGCTCACAAGTTATAAGCAGTTTAATATGATTGATGCAATGGAGCTCTGGGCTTGCTTATGGAAGGGAATGGTAGCAGTATTTATAAAGTTTTATATGTTAGGTTTTTAAAAGTGTCAGTTTGTCTAAGCTGCAACATGGTAGGACTGGAGAAGAAATGGGAGTGGATGGATCAGTAATAACTCTTTGACAAATTCTATAATTTGTTGTTATTTTACATTATATTTTTCACACATTAATGAGAATGAGCCAGAGAACAAAAATTATACATCTTAGTGAATTGTTATAATCTTTTCCTCATTGTTGCTCCCAACCAGTCAGATGGTTAGAAATTGGCCAATTCCCCCAAGTTCCCCATGACCATCACAGCCCTTCTTCCCTCCAACAGCTACCATTAACCTTGAACTTAGTCAGATCTCCACACTCTCCTTTATGTTTCATCAAGTGACTGTGCATCTGCGGGCACTAAAATTTAGTGGATTTCTTTTGTTTGCACTGTTTTTAATGAATCTTTAAAATTTTCATGTGCAGAGGCAGAAGTTTTATATTTTATTTAGATGAAATTAATATAACATAAAATAAACCATTTTTTAAGAGTGAAATGCAGAGGCATTTAGTACATACACAAGATTGCACAACCATCATCTGTATCTAGTTCCAAAATATGTACAACACACCAAAAGGATACATCAAACCCATTACCTAGCCACTTCCCATTTCCCCCTTTCCCCAGGCCCTGACCTTCAGTCATCTTCTTTTACTCTCTATGGGCTTACCTATTTTTGACATTTCATATAATTGGAATCATACAATTCATAGTTTTTTGAGACTGGTTTCTTTCATTTAGCAGAAAGTTTTCTAGGATCATCCATAATGTAGTATTTATGTGACCTCCATTTCTTTTTTTGTGGATAAATAATATTCTGTTGTATGGATATACCATATGTTTTTATCAATTCATCAATTGATGGACCTTTGGGGTGTATTTACCTTTTGATAATTGTGAATAGTACTGCTATGCTCATTCTTGTATTAGTATTTGTTTGATGCCTGTTTTCAATAGCTTTTGGTATGTACGTAGGAGATAAATTACTGGCACATGTAGTAATTTTGCATATAGAATACTGAGTCCCCATTCATGTGTTCATTTATTCCTTTGCTCCATATTTTCTCCTGTTTTATTGTACTGCATTCCTTTTTTTGAATAGTAAAAGATGGTATATATTTTGATGCAGTTCTTTTAAGGAATATATATTTTAGTTATATTATTAAAATTTCCTATTTTCTATTCATTTCTTTCAGAAGACTCTCAAATATATTTTTATTTGGGTGAAGTAAAATTTATCACATTTAAAAAAATGATTTAAACATTCACTTTTATATTTAATTAGTTCTTCTTTTATCCATAGCACACATATTCTGTCC
>JAQZBX010097869.1:0-11641 GCA_029593785.1 Cabassous unicinctus | reverse complement strand
AAAAAAAAAAAAAAAAAACCAGTAAAGTTATCCAATGGAATTCAATACCTGCTCATAATAAAAGCTTCTAAAAATTAAGAAAAGGAGGAAACATCTGTAGTCTTATGAAATGAATATAGCAATACTTACCAAAAACATCATATTAAATTGTAAAAAAAATCTAAAGAATTCCTGAGAAAATCGGGAAAAACTTAGGGATATCTGCCTTTATCACCTCTAGTCAACATTATACTGGAAATCATACATAGTGCAATAAGTTAAGAAAAGCAAATGGTTTAATAAGATAACGTAAATTATCATTATTAACAGAAAATATTCTGATTTCTATAAAATAGGCAAGATAATTTATAAAATATTTTAATTAATAAGATAATTCAGTATGATTGTTGGATATAAGATGAATCCACAAAACTGATAAAATCCCCATATAGTGACAATAACCAATTTTAAAAATTACAATTGTAATAACAATGGTAACCATTTACAGATGATAATTTTAAAAACCTAAGTTATCTAGGAAATTAACCAACAAAAGCTGTTTAAGACTTGTGTAGGAAAAAAAAGTACATAAAACTTTATTAAAGGTAATTAAAGAATGTAAAGAAGAATTTATAAACCACATTTAAGAATGCAAAGATTCACAGAATCAAGCCAAAACCTAATAAAATCCAAACAAAATCCAAACATGATTGTATCTAAAATTCTTATAGAGTAATAAGCATTGGGAATAACAAAGATAGTTTTTAACAAGATAAGGAAATTGAATTCATTCTACCAAATTTAAGATAAAGTTATAATAGATGAAATACAGAAATTTGGGTTCAGAAATAGTCATATAGGCCAATAGAACAGAATAGAAAGCTAAGAGTCAGCCCAAAAATACAGGGGAATTTGTGTAAGAAAGAAGGGACTATGCAGATTATTGAGGAAAGAAAGAATTATTTAACACATTGTGTTTGGCCAATTAGCTAGCAATGATTGAAAAATGTAAAACCATATCCTACCTCACATGAAACACAAAAATGATTCCATATGGATAAATCAATATTTGAAAACCTTTATAAGAAAATATAGGAATGTATATTTATAATATCAGAATAAGAAAGCATTTCTTTGAAAGTCAAAGACTAACATATAAATAATACATTAACAATGGATTAAGGGAAAGATAGATGCATTTCACCACATTAAAATGAGCAATACAACTTCTGAATGACAACAATATAAAGTATTGAAAAACAAGTTGCAATTGAAAAAAGACATTACTTTGCATATTACCAGCACAGGTAAATATTTTGAATATATAAGGAACTCAGAAATTCATCAAGAAAAATAAAGCTATCAAGTACAAAAATTGTCAAAAGTTTGGGAGAGGCAGTTTCCAGGACAGGTGATCTGAAAAGCCAATATGTATGTTGAGAGATGCTCAATAATACAGGCAGTCCCTGCTTTGCACACACACAGTTTAAATAACACAACTTTCCAACAAGATACTTCAAATTTCAGTTACCATGTGTGTCCATAGGGCAGTTTGATGTAATTATGAATTCCAAAAATATAATTGAATCATGCTTTTAAACTGATCTGTTAATCTGGGCATGATTAAGTTATGATTAGGGTGTTGACTGGGCCAAGTCAGTAGGGCGTTGAGCCCCACCCCTTGGTGGGTGGGGAATCGAATATAAAAGGCAAGGCAAAGAACGAACAGAGTAGAAGCAGTCTTTTGAGAAGCAATTTTGATGTTGGAAAGAAGGCCCCAGGAGAAGAGAAGCAAGCCGTTCGCCTGACCGTCTACAGCTGACCTTGTGGAGGAAACAGGAGCTAAGCCTAGAGAGAAACGCAGCCCCGGGAAGAGAGGAACCCCAGAAGCCTGAACTCTGGCAAATGCAGACAGCTGTCTTGCTCTAACATGTGGCAAAGGACTGTGGTGAGAGAAGAAACATAATGTTTTATGGCCTGGTATCTGTGGACTTCTACCCCAAATAAATACCCTTTGTAAAGACCAACCCATTTTTGGTATTTCACATTAGCACCCCTGTGGCTGACTAATACACCATGGTATATCAACTGAATAATTGCATAACGTACAAACTTGGCTGTTAGCTCTTCATTTCACAAATTACTATGTAAATAACAGATGTTCATCATGATTAGTGACCAATTATGTAACTTTTGTCAAAGTCTTTTGGTGATTGGTCATTGAACATCTATTATTCAGTTCACACACAGACAGCAAAGAGGGTAGTGTTTCCTTGTCACCCGGTGATAAGACCATGTAACATTTTACAAAAATGAATACCTGAAAGAGGAAGCAAAGATGAAAGTGCAGCAGAAAATGAAAAGTGATAACATTGGAAGTGAAATTTGAATAATATGCAAATGAAGTTGTAGAACTAGCTGGACAAGGAAAGGCTGACACTGCTACCATTTGAGAGATGATAGTTGTGATGCCAAATGAACTTGGTGAAAGCAAACTATTGATATGAGAGGGCAGCATGGTTGTAACGAAAAGGATGATAATGCCCCAGAGGAAGTGATGCTATCAAAAACAAAAACAAACAAACAAAAAACTTCATGATAAAGGAATTCTCATTTCACTTCATGACAATGAAAATGCAAAGGATAACATGTTAGAAGATAATGCGAACTTAGAAAAGGGCATGGTAATTTGCCAAGACAGACATGGCTTGCTACATATCACAAATTATACTAGAAGAAGAGGCAGGCTTTGCTTAAAGTAATCTTGATAAGTTGTTTACAAAGGACAAAAACTTTAATTCTCAAAATTTCTAATGTTTTTAATTACAGTGTACTAAATAATAAGAGAAATACTCTTTTTTCACTTCCCTTTACATCTATAGCCAATAGAAAAAGGGTTTTTAACCTTTCAGGAAACATTTTTAAAGTTGATAGAACAATAGTAATTTTCCAAATTGATTAAGATTCCTGAATGGTTTCAGTTTGCAGAGCCTCTTTTAAAGTCTTACAATTCTGTGTGAAATTAGGACTACCTGCACTGATTTTCAGGACAATACACATCAAATCACCAAGAGATGCCATTTCAGAACCACTTGACTAGGAATATTTAAAAATATGAAATGTATCTTTGAGTGGTCAGGCTTGACTCCGTGACATTGATTCCATGGTCACTCTATCTGGGCCAAACTATGTAGGGAAGAAGGACAGTGAAGAATAGCCTAGCAACAGGCTGTCCATATTGCTGTCATTTTAGGCCAACTCACCGATGCATCACGAGACTGAGCCCATAACTTTTCCCAGCCTAGGAATTCTTGAGTGGTACAAAGTGAAACAGGAGAAACAATGTTGCAACAATGCCAAATTGACCTCAACAGTAGGATAAGCAATAGTTTAAATATTTATTTAAAAAACAATACTCCCAGCTCCATTTTTTAAAATCTTTTATCTCCACCTAAGTTTTCATCTGGTTCTTCCTTCAGCAAAGTGTATATAATCTTAACTGTTGCCCACATCTCTGCCCAAATGAGACACATATATCCAATTCACTTTATAGTCATGTCAATATAATAAGGGACATAGCTTGTTGTCCCAATGCTTGTTCAAGGTCATACAGATTATATTCTCAGTGCTAATCATAAAATGTGTTGGCTTTCATCCAAATATGGATAAATTATTTATTTTTCAATTTGTTTTTCTTTCTATTCTTCAGGTTGAATAGTTTCTATTGATTTACCTTCGGGTTTACGTACTATCCTCTGTCATTTCAATTTTGCTAATAAGAGTTTTGAATAAATTATTTTTTCAATATTGTCTTAAGCAGTTCCAAAATTTCTATTTGATTCTTTCACATAGTTTCTAGTTCTCTGATTAGAACTTCTATTTTCCATTTATTTCAAGTGTGTTTTCCTTGACTTCATGGAGCATGGTTATAAGAAATCATTTGAAGTCTTTGATAATTCCAACATCCACATCATCTTGGGGTTGGTATCTGTTGATTGTCTTTTCCCTTGAGAATCAGTCAATTTTCCTGGTTCTTTTATGCAAGTAATTTTAATTGTATTCTGGAAATTTTCAATATTATGTTGTGAGACTCTAGGTCCATTTGCAAACCTCTGGATCCTCTGACAAATGCTGATATGTAGTTGGTTTTTTATTTTACCAGGCAATGAACTTCATTAGGATCAGACCGCAAGCTCTGTTTTGCTTTCTGTGAGTAGCAACTCCAATATGAGTTTCCTTTTTTAAAGCCTTTGCTAATGTTGTGTTGGATCTTCTCCATGCACATGTCAGTCAGAGATTGATGTAGTTTACTTCTTGTGACTTTGTCATGCTGTTTGGAGTCTGTCCTGCACACATGGTGCTCAAGTTCAAGGTTAGAACATGTATCATTTTACACATGCAATTAGGGAATCTGCTTCACCAGCTCTTTCTTCTCTTGCATTTGCCCCACACTCTTTGATTCCCAGAGGCCCTTATTTTGAGTTCCTATGGCAAGAAAGATGAATTTTCCCAGAAATGTAACTATTCATGCTCTTATACACTTCCAGGAGACTTGACACACCCTGAGGCAAAGCAGTGGGAGAAAAGAGAGAGAAAAAACTAACAGGGATTTCACTCACACTTTTCAGACTACAAGGACCCAATTCACATGAGATAATTAAAGGTATTTTTGTCAATATGAATAAATCTCAAAAATGCTAAGAAAAAAGCAGGTTACAAAATTCTGAGTATTATAAGTGTTTATATAACATTTAAAACCAAAACAGTATTTTATAATCAACAGATGAGAAGAATATATATATACCAACCTCTAGAATAATATTTACCTATAGGTCTGTTACAGGAACAAAAGGGTGTGCAAATAGAGATATAGCCCTATCTAAAGTTTTATTACTCACAAAAATGTAAATATTAAAATGGCAAAAAAGTAACCATATGACAATATTGGGGAATGAGTGCACTGGCAACTAGAATACATTTTCTATATGTTTCTATGTATTTGAAATATTTCATAATTTTTAAATTCTAGATATATGTCCAGTTACAGTTCCTTTTGCTTATTGATCAGTTTGAGTTAAGAGAGAATATGTTTTCCATCATTAAACTACCACACAGGCATTACAAAAATTTTCAAAACTACATAAAATAAATCACCAAAGCTTCCTCTCTCAGAAATTGCACTACAGATTACTCACTCATTCATCTATTCACATATTCAACCATTGAACAATATTTACTGTGACCTTTCTAAATCCTGGGCACACATTAGAAAAATATAACCCTTATTCTTATAATACCAATAATAAGAAAATAAGCTGCACACATACATACATATATACACATATATATGTGATAAACAATAATTATGTTCTTTTACAAATCTCCTTAAAGTTATCTTTATGCATTGTTTTAAACAATTAAAATAAACTATATAGTACTGATTGTAAGCATAGTTACAAACTAGATGGGAGGTATAAATAATGGGTACTGAATGACAGGTAATTATGTTCTTATTTTTAATTTATTATTATTAACCTTACTCATTTTAGAGCAAAGTGGCCAATTATTCAGTTTATTCAATAGAATTTTCTTAAGATACAGAAAATCATTACTACAATACTTTGGTAAGGAAAGTGGACATTATTTTTCTCTGTTTTGCTCTGCATGTGTGAAGGGAGGCAAAAAAAGCCTTTCAGTAATTTTTCTAGCAGAAAGCTGTAGCCCTGTTTAGCCATTGTTAACAAGGTGGGAACAGAAAAACAGCATTCATTATTGTTTAGGTAGTAATCAAAATTGGAAAGCAAATCCATCTGATTCAAGGGGTAAAGGAAATAATATATTTTTTGTTTTGGGATAAAGAGCAAAAGTTAAGAATAAAAATAAGACTTCCATTTTTTCAGCTTAAACATATGAAGTCTTGAAACTCATCACCTCCATTCTGACCAAAAGAAAAACCTGGACAAACTGTAAATTTTTGACTTTTCTTGGACACCTCAGAGAACTGAGTTTGCAGGGACTGCCACCACCCTGGACTCTAGAGAAACAAAAGAATTCAGAGAAACAGAGTAAGGTATGATTACTTGCAGAGGAGGCCAATGGAGCCATTAACTGGCAAGAATATTTAAATCTTAATTTTGATGAATTGGTAGAGGTTAGAGATGGTCTACCATGAGAGTGAGAAATTCCTGGGGAGTGCAGTTTTAAGGGCACCCCACACTTTTGAGATTTACCTCCAGAAATCCCACCAGATTATAATAGTGGAGATCTAAATATGATGCCCTCAGCTCTATCAATAGCAGTGGAAGAGTAACCATTGTAAAATATATCCAGAGGCTTGTTCATAATAAAGCCTTATTCTTAGCTAGGGGAGGCATTCTTCTCACAGCCTTTCTCTCTCACATTAGGGATAAAAAAGTCAACAAAGAAGTCCATTAGGAAGGGAATAGTGATCAGCAGGGGAAAAAGCAGTAACACTGAAGAAACAATTGTGAAGGTCACAGCCCAAGAACACAGGCCTACCAAAAGAAGTTCTCTTGTCTCCCCCATCTTACCACAAAATCAACAGGATTCCAGTAAAGTACCAGTGGATTTAAGCTGAAAGGGCTACAAGACACAGAGTTTTTGAGGAAATGTACTTAAGGAAGCCCAGTCTCAAGAGGAAAGACAAAAACAAGGACACAGGAGAAATGAAGTTCATGGTACCTATAGCTACAGCAAATGTTAAACATAGCCTAAATCTTAGCCACATTAACATATATCCTCACACAAAAGGTTTATTTACCTCAATTCCTATTACCTAATACATGTTCAGCTTTTAACAGAACACTAAAAGCATGTCAAAGGCAAGAAAAAACACAATTTAAAGAGAGAAAGCAATCATCAATACCAGAATAAGATAAGATGCAGATGTTGGAATTATCAGAGAGATTATAATTAATATAGTAATATGTTAAGGACTCTATGTAGACAATGTGCAAGAACAAGGGGGAATGTAAGCAGTGATATGCAAACGCTAAGAAAGAATCAAAAGTATATGCTAGAAATAAAAAACACATTAACAAAAATGAAGAATGCTTTTGATGAGCCCTTCAGTAGACTTGACACAGCCATGTACAGAATCAGTTAGCTTGAATATAAGTGAATAGAAACATAAATGCAAACAGCCAAAAAGAATGAATAAAGAAGAAAAATAGTACAGAATATCCAAGAACTCTGAGATATCAAAAAATGTAACATACATTATTAAAATTCAAGATATCGAAGAAAGAGAATGAAGCAGAAGAAATATTTAAAGTTATAAAGAAATAGAACTTTCAAAATGAATACCATACAACCAATCACAAATCCAAGAAGTTCAGAGTATACCAATCAAGATAAATATCAACAACCACACCAAGGCTTATCATATTCAGACTACAAAATGCCAAATACAAAGAGAAAATCTTCAAAGAAGATGGAGGAGAAAAACACCTTAAGTATAGAGGAACAAGGACAAGAATTATAGTGAACTTCTTAACCAAAAACATGAACACAAGAAGAGAGCAGAGTGACATTTTTAAAGTGCTAAAAGACGGCATGACTAACCTAGGATTCTAAATTCAGTGAATTTATCCTCCAAAAGTGAAAGTGAAATAAACATTTACTCAAGCAAACAAAAATTGAGAAAATTCCTCACCAGCACACTTTCTCTTCAAGTTATGACAAAGGATCTACAGATAGAAGGAAAATGATCTCGGTCAGACACTTGGATCTATATAAAGAAAGGAAGAGGCTCAGGGAAGGAATAAATGAAGGTAAAATAAAATCTTTTAATTTTCTTATTCTTAATTGATCTAAAAGATAACTGCATAAACAATAATAGTAGCAATTCATTGGATGATTGTAGCATATGGATAAGTGATAAAAATGAAATAATGTCATAAGGGATTGGAAGGAGAAATTGGGAATATTCTAAGTTACCTGTAGTATACGTGAAGTGGAATATTGTTATTTGAAGGTGGACTTAGATTACTTAACTATAAAGCAACCTCTAAAGCCAGAGATTGCAAGTGTAGATCAACAGAAAACAAGACCCAACTGTTTGTTGTCTACAAGAAATTCACTTTAACTATAAAGATTCATAGGATAAAAGTGAATGGATGGCAAAAGATAGACTATGCTAATGCTAATCAAAAGAAAGCTGGATTACATCTATTATTTTCATAGGTTAAGACTTAAAAACAAGGAAGATTATTGGGATAATGGGTGATATTATATAACAATGAGGCCAATTCTCCAGGAACAGATGATATTCCTGAATAAGGATGCTGCTAACAACAGAACATCAAAATACATGAGACAAAAACTAATATAAATGAAAGAAGAAATAGATAAACCCACTATTGTATCTGGAAACTTCAGTACTTCTCTGTTGTTAATTGATAGGTTAAGTAGGCAGAAAATGAGTAAGGATATAGATGATGTAAACAACACTATTAACCAACTTGATCTAATTGACATTTATAGAACACTCCATCAACAACAGCTGAATTCACCTTCTTCTAGAGCTTACATGAAACATTCACCAATGTAGACTATATTCTGGGCCAAAAAAGATACCTTAAGACATATGAAAGGATAGAAATCACAGAAAAGTACATTTCAGACTATAGTGGAATTAAACTAGAAACAAAAGTAGTTCTATAACACATGGGTTATGCTTTATTGTACAAAAAAGTTAACTCTAATGTATGAAAATTAAAAAGCATACATTTAATTTAAAAGATTAGAGAATCCCAGAACTGAATGCAGATAGTGACAAAAAGATCTAACTGTATTACAAATGTGTGAGGTAATCACACTGAAGGGGGTAGAGAAGATAGGTGCTGATCTAAGTAAATTTTGAAATTATTAGAATCTGTAAGGTTAAAAGCAAAATGAACTATAAATAAGCAATGTCTTCTAGTTGATAAAATTATTTTCCATGAGCGTACATGTTAAAGATTTTGAAACCACTGTACATGCATACTAGAATTGAACACTTAAGGAAATGGAAATTGCTGACGTAAACCAACCGATTGTGTGGTCATTGCCACAGCACATGGGAAACTAAGACAGGTATCTCACCTTGCATTTATTTCCTAAATGACTTTTGTTCAAACTAAGAGATAGTTTTTGTATAATAATACTGCAACCAAACACATCCTATATTTCCTTAAGATGTATACTCATTTTTAGTTAATGTTCTTGAAATTTTCAGGTGTGCAGCAATCATACATTCTGAATGATGTTTCCCTTTTTTCCCCCTAACTTTCCTTCTTGGTAATCTAGATCTGTTGCTGCCCAGTGGTCAACTTAGAATCTGCCTTCCCTACCAACCTAAGTGGATCCTTTCCTGATCCTCTCTCTTCCTCTTCTTGTTTTACACCCAGTTCTAATTGCATATAAGTCTTCAGTAATATCCTGGAAATGGTATTTGGAATATCAATTTTCAGGTGTTTTCATGTCTAAAAATGTCTTCATTTTCCTTGCTTTGGTTTGATGGTTTGGGAGGGACAGAATTTCCTTTTGAATTTTCAGGGAATTTCTCCATTGTCTTTTTGGTCCCACTTTTGTTCTTGAGAAATTCAATGCCATTCTGTTTTCCTCATTTATTTTTTGTATGTTATGTCCCTTTTTCTTACTCTTTCTAAAGTTCTAAAATTTTTAATTCCCTTCTTTTTACTTGAAGTTTCTGATTGAGGTGGCTTGAAGACAGACTGTTTGTTTGTATGTTTGTTTTTTCAATCAGAGTGATGAGGACTCAGTGGGTCATTTTAGTCCAGAAATTTTGTTCTTTAGTTCTCAGAATTTTTTTGTATTACTTTTTTATAAATTTCCTCCCCACTGTTCCACTGTTTGCTCTCTTTTATGAAACTCCTTTCTGTTTTAAGTATGATCTTTATATTGATCCTCTAATTTGCATATATTTTCTGACTTATTTCCTATATCTTTGTCTCTTTGTTTTCCGTCTTTTGAAATGACCTCACATTTATTGTCCAATCCTTCTATTGAACGTTTTATCCATAATGTCATATTTAAAACTCTCTCATATGTGTTTCTTTTTCCATAGCACTCTTCCTTTTTCATAGTTGCAATAAATTATCCGAAGGCATTTGCGTATGTCTGGTTAGAAAACAAGGAAAGTACAGAACAAGAAGAATGTCTATTTGGATAGATCCTTAGAAAGAATTCTGGAAGAAAATAATCTTAAGGAAATACAGAATTAGACACAAGGAACTTGAGCAGGGATTCTTTGAACCAAAGAGTGGCTGCTACGTGAACCAGCAGCTCAGTAGCCTGCCAGTCTAAGTTCTGGCAAGAAAATAGATTTTAAAATCTGAAAGTTCTTTTCCACTGAATTCTATAATCCATTAGGCCAAAGCAACAGTGTTTTAGGACTTTTACAAAAACAGTGCATCACAAATGGGAAAAAACATAATCCCCCACTTGAACTTTGAGTCCAACTTACAGATTTGGTGGCCTAGAATCTCCAGGAGGCTGTCCATGGAGAACTGCTATGTCATATGAATGGAGATTGGAACAGTATATATAGACCAAAGGACTTCAGGGGCAATGGGAGGGCACATGGGAGTAGCTGGCAGTAGCTGTGTCTAGTGGAGTTTGCCATGACTAGTGATAACGTGGGGAACATCATTGGAAATTGCTTATTCTGACAGGAAAAAAAAGTTAGGTGCCCCAAAGGAGAAGCAAAGTAGTGTGGATGTCACGGAAGTAGGTTTGACCTGAAAGACTGTATACTATCAACTTCCAGAAATACTTGCAAGAGACTTAGTTGGTTAGGCAAGATGAGAGACAACTTGGATGTCATGCCAATTGAGGTATTTGGATGGCAGATTAGCCACAATCTATGTGCATGTATCCTCATGCATAACTCATGTGGTAACGCCTCTGAACGGTAAAAATGTGGTGCTTTTGCAGTTTTTCCCTGAATGTGGCACATTAAGCTGCTGCTGAATTTCCTGCTGCAAAGACAGACCTCACTCATTTTTGCCCCATATGGTTAACAAGTTTCCTCTGCTGGATGAGAATGTGTTGTTTGCCTTCCAAAGAACTTTTGCAACCATTAAAGAAGGAAAGGAAGTTTCTTCCTATAAGCAAATTGCAGGAACCAAGAAAGCTCCTTAGGTCATAGACTCAGTGTACAGCAAGACTGAACTGACTGACAATTGATTAGGAAGCTGATGCTGGAGGCTGCCTGCCTGCAGTCCCCAGAGCACTGCACCACCCCGTAACCAGCTCAACTTTCAAGGCTCATATATGTCTGCTTCAGGGCACCAAAGCTATTGGATTGTATTCCTGAGAGGAACAGAAAAAATTAAAAAATACCGGGCCACAACATATAAGTACATTATGTACCCCTGCAGATATAATGGGGTGGTTTAAATAGGAGGAAAATAATGATCAGAAGGGAAGTGTAGAAGTGCAGCTATTCAGTAATAAGCAGAAGTTCTGCAGGAAGCGGGTGTGGCTCAATGGATAGAGCTCCCATTTACCATATGGGAGGCCCCGGGTTCGCTTCCCAGGGCCTCCTTGTGAGGGCAGGCCAGCCCGTGCGGCGTGGTGGGCTGATGCAGCAAGACCTCGCAGCAAGGGGGAGATAAGCAGACACAGAGAAAACACA
>JAQZBX010097868.1:0-11639 GCA_029593785.1 Cabassous unicinctus | reverse complement strand
TGCAGCTGAAGGCAAGATAATCCCATCCACTATATCCATGGAATACAAGCCCTCTCTCACTTGGAGGTGGAGTGGACATCACCTTCCAAGTCCACTCAGGATGGGGGGAGGAGCTGTGGACTAGAGTGGAATTGGTGGTGTTCTGTTGTAGACATACTGTGATTCAAGCAATGGAAGAAATTGTAACAGTGAGGTGGAGACGGTGGCCACTGGATATTTTTGGGACAGGGAGCAGAACCCACTTTGAATCTCTGCTCTGGAGAGTCAAAACAGGAACACAGGAAATCCAAGACTGAAACACCTCAGTGGAAAGGTACACTGACAACACCATCTGCTGGCCAATCTGGAAATTGCATGCACAAAATAATTTTCCATTTTGCCTGTATCCTATTCCTGGAAGAATATCTACTCCTCATTAGTGAGCCCCTGGCCCAATTTTGATAACTTAAGCTGGGCAAATTTAAGTAATGAGATGAACAAAATATCAAAGAAGAACTGTGAGAAAAAAACAATAGGCAAAATAGGGTTATTGAGCATCAGAGTAAATTCACCAACATTTACTGATTCCTAGACATTAGCAAAAAGTGATACTAAGAAACAGGAAGAGATGGCACAGCCAAAGGAACTAACCAAATATACTGAAGAGATACAGGACTTAAGACAATCAGTGATAATCACACAAGTCTCCTAAATTACTTCAAAGAATTAAAGAAAATATGATTAAAGAAATAAAGGATATTAAGAAGACACTCAGTGAGCATATCAAACAACTTGAAAGACTGCAAAGAAAAGTAAGAGATGTTTTGGGAATGGAAGATGTGATGGATGAGATTAAAAATACATTAGAGGCAGACAAGAGAGTATATGAACTGCTTGAAGACAGAATTATTGATTTTGAAGACAGGATATTTGAACTGGAAACGGCAGCAGAACAGAAAGAGAAGAGAATGGAAAAAATTAAATAGAGTCTCAGGGAATTGAATGATAATGTGAAATTCATAAACATTTGCATTATTGGTATGCTAGAAGGAGAATGGAAAAGTGTAAGAGGGAATATTTGAGAAAATAATGACCAACAAATTTTCAAACTTAATGAACGATATGAGTATTAATATCCAAGCAGGACAATGCAACCAATACAGAATAAATCTAAATAGACCTACCACGAGACATCTACTATTCAGAATGGCAAATATCAGATATGAAGAGAAGTTTCAGGGAGAATCAAGAGAAAACCAAACCATCACATAAAAAGGAATCTCAATGAAAATATGTGTTGACTTCTTGTCAAAAACCATAGAGGAGAGAAGAAAGTGGTGTGATGTTTTTGAGGCACTGAAAGAGAAAAACTGCCAGGCAAGATTTCTGCATCTGACAAAACTGTCCTTCAAAAATGAAGGTGAGTTCACAGTCTTCAGAGACAAACAAAAACCAATAGAATATGTTACCAAAAGACCAGAATTACAAGAGACACTAAAAGGAGTGCTATAGACTGAAAGGAAAAAACAAGGGTAAGAGATTTGGAGTAAAGTGTAGAAATGAAGATTCTTAGAAGGATAAAATAAAGTGTAAGAAAGCAGACAATAGAACAATGTGACAACAGAGAGCCAAAAGACAAAACGGATGAAGTAAGTAATGCATTTACAATAATAATATAAATGTGAATGGCTTGAACTCCCCAATCAAAAGACAGAGAGTGATAGAATGGATTACAAAATATGAGCTGTCTATATGTTGTCTACCACTGATTCACCTTTTATGTAAGGACACCAGGTTAAAAGTGAAAGGTTGGAGAAGCAGATGTGGCGTAAGTGATTCAGCTCCTGCCTATCACATGGGAGGTCCCAGGTTCCATTACCAGTGTCACCTAAAGAAGACAAACGAGGTAATGAACTGATGCAAAGGGCAGTCATGGTGAGCTGATGCAACAAGGTGACACAACAGAAGACATGAGGATAACATAATGAGAGACAAACCAAAGCAGGGAATAGAGGTTGCTCAAGTGATTAGGCACCTACCTCCCACATTGGAGGTCCCAGTTTTGGCTCCCGTTGTCTCCTAAAAGAAGACCAGCACACAACAAACAGGCACAGCAAATGCAAAACAACGAGGGTGTGGGGAGAAGCTAATAAACAAAATAAATCTTTTTTAAAAATAGTGAAAGTTTGGAAAAAGTTATTCCATACAAATAGTAACCAAAAAAAAAATGAAAAGAGCTGGAATAGTGATACTAATATCAGACAAAAGAGATTTCAAATGAAAAACTCATAAGAGATGAAGAAGGTCATTATATATTAATAAAAGGGGCAACTCAGCAAGAAGAAATAACTGTACTAAATATTTATGTACCTAACCTGAGTGCCTTAGAATACATGAGGCACAAACTGGTAAAATGATACATGAGGCACACACTGGTAAAACTGAAGGGAGAAATAGATGTCTCTAAAATAATAGTTAGAGACTCTCAGTATTGGATAGAATATCTGGACAAAGGATAAAGAAACAGAACACTTGAATAATATGATAAATGAACTAGACCTAACAGTCATCTGTAGAACAATTGCATCCCAAAATAGCAGGATATACTTTTATTTCAAGTGCTCATATTTCCTTTTCCAAGACAGATCATAATTGGGTCACAAGACAAGTCTCAATAAGGTCAAAAATATTGAAATTATAGAAAATGCTTTCCCTAATTATAAGAGAATGAGCTGGAAATTCATAATGGATAGAAAAAGAGAATTTCATAAATATATGGAGATTAAACAACAAACTCAGATAATCATTGGGTCAAAAGGAAATTTCAAGAGAATTCAGCAACCATCTTGAGACAAATGAAAATGAGAACACAACATATCAAAATCTAAAGGGCACTGCAAAGACAATGCTGAGAGGGAAATTTATAGCCCTCAATGCTTACATTACAAAAGAAGAAAGAGCTAAAATTGAAGCTTTAGCTCCACTCCTGAAGGAACTAGGAAAATAACAGCAAACTAATCCCAAACCAAGCTGAAGGAAAGAAATAGTTAAGAGCAGAGCAGAAATAAATGAAATCAGGAACAGAAAAATTAGAGAGGCACAAGAAAACCAAAAGTTGTTTCTCTGAGAAGATCAACAAAATCAACAAAACCTTAACTAGACCGACAAAGAGAAAAAGAGAAGATGCAAAAAAATAAAATCAGAAATGAGAGAGGGACATTAGCACTGACCCTGCAGAAATAAGAGAGCTCATAAGAATATACTATGAACTGTGTAGCAGTTTGGCCATTTGATATAGTTATGAATTCCAACAAACTGATATTGGATTATGCTTGTAAACTGGTGTGTTCATCTGGGCATGATTAAGTTATGATTAGGGCTTTGATTGGGCCATATCATTAGGGCATTGAGCTCCACCCCTTGGTGGGTAGGAAATCAAAGATAAAAGTGATGGCAAAGTACAGAGTTGGAGTTTGGGGTTGGAGTTCTGTTATTGGAGTTCTGATGTGGAGTCTTGAGCTGGAGCCCCTGGAAGTAAGGAAACAGAGGAGCTTAGTAGTGAGGAATGAGAGAAGGCCCCAGGAAAAGAGATGAGCCATTCGCCTGACACACAGCTGGACTTGTAGAGAAAGGCAAAAGCTAGAGAGCCTCATAGTCTACAGCTGAACTTCTGGAGAAAACAAGCAGCTGAAACTGGAGAGAATCAAGACATGGGAAGAGAGGAAATCAGGAAGCTGGACCCCTCACAGAGTTTGGTGAGGGAAGTATCTTATGCTTTATGGTAACTTTATAGCCTGGTAACTTTATGGCCTCTATCCCAAATAATTACCCTTTATAAAGACCAACAGATTTCTAGTAGTTTGCTTCAACACCCCTTTTGCTGATTAATACAAACTGTATGTCAAAAAATTAGACAATGTAGAGGAGATTGACAAATTCCTAGAAACACACAAACCACATACATGGACCCTGGAAGAAATAGCATACCCCAGAAATCAAACCAAATCAACAAATCAACAAATCAAACAACTCAATTGATTGAAAAAGTTACCACAAACTTTCTAAATATGAAAAGCCTGGGACCAAATGGCTTCACAGTTGAATTCTACCAATCATTCAAATTTGATCTAATACCAATGTTACTCAAGTGCTTCCAAAAAATTGAAGAGGAAGGAACACTAACAAACTCAGTGTATGAAAGCAATATCACCCTCATACCAAAATCAGATAAAGATTCTACAAAAAAGAAAACTACAGGCCAATATCATTAATGAATGTAGATGCAAAAGTCTGCAACAAAATACCTGCAAATAAAATCTAAAAGCACATTTAAAAAATTATACACCACAATAAAGTGGGTTTGATCCCAGGTTTGCAAGGATGGTTCAACACAGGAAAATCAATTAGTGTAATAAACCTCATTGAAAAATTGAAGAGGAGAAATCATATGAACCTTCTCAATTGATGCAGAAAAGGCATTTGACAAAATACAGCACCCTTGATAAAATCTCTCCAACTGATAGGAATAGAAGAAATTTTCCCAATATGGTAAAAGGCATATAAGAAAAACCTACGGTGAACATTTTACTCAATGGTGAAAGACAGAAAGCTTTCCTGCTGAGATCAGGAACAAGACAAGTGTGCCCATTGTCACCATTGGTATTCAATATTGTTCTAGAATATCTAGCTAGAGCAATTAGACTAGCTAAGGAAACAAAAAGCACCCAAATAGGAAAGAAGAAGTAAAATTCCACTATGTGCTGATGGCATGATCCTATATCTAGATCTCCTGAAAAATCCACAACAAAACTACTAGTGCTAATAGACAAGTTCAGCAAAATGTTAGAATACAATATTAATAAGCAAAATCAATACTGTTTCTATATACTACTGATGTGCAATTTGAGGAGGAATTCAGAGGGAAAATTCCATTTACAATAGCAATGAAAACAATCAAATATTTAGAAATAAACTTAGCCAAGGACATAAAGGACATGTATTCAGTAAAATACAAAACATTTGTAAAAGAAACTGAAGAAGGCCTAAATAAACAGAAGGATATTCCATGTTCATGTATTGAAAGACTAAATATTGTTAACATGTCAATTCTACCCAAACTGATTTACAGATTCAATGCAATTACAATAAAAATCCCAACAAATGTTTTTGCAGAAATGGAAAAATGAATTACCAAATTTATTTGGAAGTTTAAGGTGCCCAAATAGCCAAAAAGTTCTTTAAAAGAACAATGTGGAAGACTCTCACTTCTAGACTTAAAACATATTACTTAGCTACTGTGGTAAAAACAGCATGATACTGGCAAAAATGTAGCCACATTGACCAATGGAACTGAATCAAGAACTCAGAAATAGTCCCTCACATTTACAGTCAAGTGATTTTTGACAAGGCGTTCAATCCCTCCCAGCTGGGCCAGAAGATCTCTTCAACAAATGGTGGTGGGAGAACTGGATATCCATATCGAAAGACATAAGACCTCTATCTCACATCTTATACAAAAATCAACTCAAAATTGATTAAGGATCTAAATATAAAAGTGATGATCATAAATCTCTTCGAAGAAAATATAGGAAAGCATATTCAAAATCTTGTGGAAGGTGGTAGTTTCTTAAACCTTATGCCCAAAACACGAGCAACAAAAGGACAAATAGATAAATGGAATCTCCTCAAAATTACGCATTTTTGCACCTCAAAGGATTTTGTCAAAAGGGAGAAAAGCAGCTGATGCTATGGGATAAATGTTTGTTAATCACATATCTGATAAGTGTTTAATAGTGATGATATGCAAAGAGATCATACAACTCAACAATAAAAAGACAATCTACCGAATTTAAAAATGGGCAGAAGAACTGAAAAGACAATCGTCCAAAGAAATTCAAATGGCAAAAACACATGAAGAAATATTCAACATTACTAGCAATTAGGGAGATGCAAATGAAAACTACAATGAGACATCATTTCACACCTATTAGAATGGCAGCTATTAAAAAGTGGAAATCTGAAAATGTTGGCAAGGATGTGGATAGGAATGTTTATTCATTGTTGGTGGGAATGTAGAGCTGCACAGCCATTGTGGAGGGCTGTTTGGCAGTTCCTAAGGAAGTTAAATATAGACTTGCCGTGGGACCCCACAATACCATTACTAGGTTTATATCCAGAAGAACTGAGAGTAGTCATGAAAAGACACCTGCACATCAATATTCATAAGTGGCTTTATCTGCAATTGCCAAAAGTTAGAAACAACCCAAGTGTCCATCAACTGGTGAATGGATAAACAATTTGTGGTGTATACACATGATGGAATATAACCCAGCAGTAAGAAGAAATGAAGTCACTAAGCATATGGCAACATGGCTGAACCTGGGGGACATTATGTTGAGTGACTCAACCCAGACACAAAAGGACAAATATGATATGATTGCTCTATTATGAACTAAATATATTGTGTAAATTTATGGAGTTAATAATTAGAATATAGGTCACCAGAAAATAGAAGGAGGGTAGAGAATTGAAAGTTGAGGGTTAATCTGTGCAGAACTGGTAAAAAGGATATTCGTAAATCTTTGGGAATGAATAGAAATAGTGAAAGCATATCATGGTGTCTGTAACTAGCAGAGCTATTATATGGGTATGACAGGGGTTGAAAGGGAAATTCTAAGTTTATGTATATTACCAGAAGAAAAGGTAAAAGCTGTAAGATGGGACTGTATAAGATAGTAGAACCTCATGTGAAACATGAATATGTGTGATATTGCATATATAAGACTGTTTTTACAAAGTATAAATGCAAATAAACTAGAGAGAAGGAAAAAGAATAACAGCTCTGTAGGATGGGGGAAGTATAGAGAGATTGATAGGTGATGAATTTTGTTTGTTTGTTTTTTGTTTATTGTTATTATTGGAATAATGAAACTTCCCTAAGAATAGTTGAAGTGATGAATGCACAACTGTGTGATTATACTGAATACCATTGATTGTACAATTTGGATAGATTTGTGCTGTATTAATAAGTATCAATTAAATTTATTTGGTAAATAAAAGAAGACACTGTGTGAACATAAAAATTTTACAGCATGCAAAGAAGAGTGACAGTTCTTATTGGAATGAAAGACACATTGGATGAGATTGCAAATATATGAGAGGCATATAACAGCAGACTTTAAATGGCCAAGGAAAGAATAAGTGAATTAGAAAAGCATCTGAATTGGAAAAGACAGGAGAAAGGAGAGCAGAGAAAGAAATAATAGAAAAATTGAAGTTTGCTTTCAAGGAATTGAATGACAGTGCAAAATGCACAAACATGCATTTGGGTGTCCCAGAAGGAGAAGAGAATGGAAAATCAGCAGAAAGAATAATTGAGGAAATAATCATGGAAAATTTCCCAACTTTTGGCTATCATGGATAATTCTGCTGTGAGCATCAGTGTGCAGATGTCTATTCGTGTCACTGCTCTCAGTTCTTCTGGGTACACCTAGCATTGGTACATAGGAGTAACAAAAGAAAAAACCAACACTTCTGCACCTCAAAGGACTTTGTCAAAAGGATGAAAAGACAGCTGACTTAATGAGAACAAATATGTGGCAAGATAAGCGTTTAATATCCATGATTAAAAGGATATGATAAGGAGACCATACAATTCAAAAGTAAAAAGATGAACTATCCAATTGTAAAATGGGAAAAAGATATGAAAAGACAATTGTCAAAAGAAGAAATATAAATGGCAAAGAAACTCATGAAAAAATGTTCAATATCACTAGTGATTAGGGAAATGCAAATCAAAACTAGAAAGAGATATCATTTCAAATCTATTAGAAGGGCTGCTAGTAAAAAGAATACTGTAAATGTTGGAGAGGATGTGCAGAGATAGAGACGCTTGTTCACTGTTGTGGGAATGTAGAATGGTACAATAACTGTGGAGAATTGTTTGGTAGTTCCTAAGGAAGTTGACTATAGACTTGCCATGGGACCCAGCAATACCTTTGCTAGGTTTAGACCCACTCTACTTCTTTTAATAGATGTATATAGACCATGAATCTTTAATGTATTTATTGACAGGTTGGTGCATAACTTTGGCATTGTTTCCAATCTTCCCTGTTTTTAATTTGTCTATTTTGTTTTTCCTGATTTCCTATGAGTTACTTGATTGTTTTTAAAATATCTTGAATTCCAGTTTTAATGTGTTTTCATATACCACTTTGTTAACTTTTTAAATGTTTGCTCTAGATGGTATACATACATTTCTATAAATAAAAAGTCTTCATTGTTTACTTGTATCAAAATTTTACCAGTTCAAGTAAAGTATATCCCTTTATGTCCCTTTGCCCTCCTCCCATTTATTATGAAATTGTCTTAAATATTTCCTCTACAGATATTAATAACCTTATCAGATAGTGTTGTCATGCTGCTTTAATTGTCAAACAAGAGAATTCAAGAGGACAAAGTCTAATGCAATTAGCTATATATTACATTTTAATAGATCCTATCCAGATGTATTGCATTATTTATTAAGGTTTATATTTGTTTACTTTTAGAAAAATTTTTATTTATCCCTCCACAGATGGTTCTCTTGTCTGTCTGCCCATTGTTTGCTCACCTTCTCCAGGAGGCACTGGGAACCAAACCTGGGACCTCCCATATGGGAGGCAAATGATCTGAACCACATCACTCACTGTACAGCATTTAATTGTCATTGTCTATTTAGCTGTTCATTCTTTTTTTTTTAACTGTGAGAATATATATGCAACAAGAATTTTCCCATTTTATCCACTGGAAACACCCCGTCCAGTGATATCACTCCTCTTTACAAGGTTGTGGTAACTTCATCAGCTTCCAAATTTTCCCATCTCCCCAAACAGAAACCTGATACCCACTAAGCATTAATTCACCATATCACCTGCCACTTTCGCCATTGCCACATGTATTCCAATTTCTGTCATTGTGGGCCTGTACATTCTCTGATTTTTTTTTGTATTATCATAGATCTTAAATTATCATCTCAAATCATTAATAGTCATATTTGCTTAGATACCAACTTAATTTAAATGTGAACATTAACTATGTTCCTACACTTCTCTGGCCCACATATTTATGTAGTACTTGTCACAAATAGTTTGTTTATACATTATGCATCCCAAACCACTGTTTTATCATTACCTTTTATCTATTCACCTCTATAGGTCCTGACTGAAATAAAAAGTAGCCTTAACAAACCATAAACACAATAGAACTCACCTTTATATTTACCCATGTCACTGTCGTTGGCAGAGATACTTATTTCTTATATGGCTTTGATCTATTGTCTTTCAACCTACAGAAATTTCTTTAGCATTTGTTGTATGGTCAGTCTAGTGGTGATGAACTCCCTCAGATTTGTTCATCTGGGAATGTCTTAATCTCTCCGCACTTTTGTAAGTTGGTGTTGCCAGATATAGAATTATTGGTTGGCATTTGTTTGTTCTCAGTAATTTAAACATGTTATCCCCCTGCTCTCTTGCCTCTATGTTTTCCAGTCAGAAATTGACACTTAACCTTTTTGCTGCTCCCTTGTATATGAGACATTGCCTTTCTCTTGCAGCTTTCAAAACCCACTTTATCTTTGGCATTCAACACTTTGATTATAAAATGCTGTGCTCTGTGTCTATTTCAATTTATCCTGTTTTGAGTTCATTTAGCATCTTGGATGCATATTGTCTTTCATCACATTTGGGGATTTTTCAGCCTTTATTTCTTTGAATATTCTATCTGTTCCTTTCTCTCTTTTTTCTACTCCTGGGATTCTCACAATGTGCATATAGCTGTGTTTGATGGTATCTTACAGATTCTTCAGGCTATGTTCAATTTTCTTCATTATTCCTTCCTTCAGCTCCTCAATTTCAATCGTCTTATCTTCAAGTTCACTGATTCCTTTTCCTGCCAGCTTACATCTACTGTTGAAACCCTCAGGGGAAATTTCAATTTCTATTACTGTGGTTTTCAGCTCTGTTTCCTTCATTTTCATAAAATCTATCTCTTTACTGACATTCTTTTCATGTCCATCTCTCATGTTATGATTTCCATTATTTCTTTCTCCATGCATTTCTTTAGGTCTTTGAGCATGTTTAGGACCATTTTTAAAAAAGGTCTTTCTTTGGTATATCCCATGTCTGGTTTCCTCATTGACAGTTTCAATTGCTTTATATTTTCTTCTTTTCCTGGACCATCACTTCCTGTTTCTTTGTATGTTTTTTAACTTTTTGTTGAAACCAGGATATTTTGATACTTTATTGTGCTATTGCAGGAATTTTTACTGTGAGGTATCTGCTTTTTAAGTATGTATCCAGCCATTATTATGACAGATTTCCCTGAATGCCAGGAGCTACCAAAATAAAAGGAAAAAGAAAATGCCTTTCCCAGTCTTTGCAGGTGGACTTGTGCAGATGCTTTTCTTCAGAGGTTATCCATATATGGAGTTAGAAAATTGCTCCAGAGAAAAATGTAGGGACCACTATTATCCTTTCTGGGCATGTGCCTTGAGCAAGCATGTATGGTACTAGGAATTTCCCCATTGATGTGTCTACAATCTCACTGTGTTTTGTAGGAGCTGCCTTCTACATGCAGGGCAAGTTCTGGTATGGCTTTGGGGTTCTCTGATTGCATGGGGGTTTAAATTCATGAAATTATATGTATTTTTTATATTTCTCATAGGACTGTGAAAGAAAATATCTATTAGTAGAAACTTTAAGAGGAGGCCACTATTATGGATAGAATTTTCCCCTGCTGAAATCACAGGAATGAAGACAAATAAATGGGCATGTTTTTTTAAGCTCACCCTTTCATTAATGTGCTGGCCTACCTTGAAAAGCTTGACTTAATGGGACAATCCCATTTAATTTCTCCATGTTACATGATCCTCTTTCCTATACCAATTTTTATCCATAATAGATACCAACTTAATTTCATTGTTCCTGGGAGCAATGTGTGGCCCAAGGTAAGTCTTATTTCCCCATGTATTTTTTCCAGAATGTAGAAATGTATGGCCACTGTGGAAGTCTGTTTCCTAAGGAAGCTGAAAATAAACTTGCCATGGGACCCAGCAATATCATTGCTGGGTTTATACCCAGAAGAACTGAGAGCAGTGACACGAACAGATATCTGCACACTGATGTTCATAGCAACATTATTCATGATTGCCAAAAGATGGAGACAACCAGGTGTTCATCAATTGATGAATGGACAAACATTGTGGAGTATACACATGATCAAATGTTATTTAGCAGTAAGAAGAAATGAAGTCATGAAATATATGACAACATGAATGAACCTGGAGGAAAATATTTTCAGTGAACCAAGCCAGAAACAAAAGCAAAAAATACTGAATGATTGCCGTATTAAGAACTAAATATATTGTGTGAAATATACATGTATTCTGTGAAATATGAATATCGGTTAAACTGCATACATAAGACCATTTTTCTTTGAAGCTGAACAAATGTAAGTTAGTTCAAAAAAATGTTAAAATCATACCAAAAAACCCCATTATATTATGTGAAGAAAACCAGACACAGAGTACTACATATTGTATGATTCCATTTACATAAAATGTAAATATAAATCAATTTATAAAGATGAAATGAGATTAGTGGTTATGTAGGTCTAAGGAAGGA
>JAQZBX010097867.1:0-11641 GCA_029593785.1 Cabassous unicinctus | reverse complement strand
TTTATGGCCTGGTAACTGTGGACTTCTAGCCCAAATAAATACCCTTTATAAAGACCAACCCATTTTGGTATTTCACATTAGCACCCCTTTAGCTGACTAATACACCATGTTAACAGGAGAAATCAGTCTCTTCAACAAATGGTGCTGGGAGAACTGGATATCCTTAATTAAAAAAATTAATTGAGTTGATTCTATACAAGAATCAACTCAAAATGGATGAAAAACCTAAATATAAAAGCCAGGACCATAAACTACTAGAAATGTAGGGAAAGGCCTTAAAGACCTTGTAGTAGGTGGTGGTTTCTTGGACCTTACACCCAAAGCACGTGCAACAAATTGAAAAATAGATAAAAGTAACCTCCTCAAAATTAAACACTTTGCAGCTCAAAGGACTTTGTCAAAAGACTGAACAGGCAGCTGACTCAATGGGAGAAAATATTTGGAAATCCCATATCTGATAAGGGTTTAATATCCATGATATAAAAAGAGATGCTAAAACTCAACAATAAAAAGACAAACAACTTGATTAAAAAATGGGCAAAAGAGGGAAGCGGATGTGGCTCAAGCGACTGAGCTCCCTCCTAACACATGGTAGGTGTGTGGTTCAGTTCCTGGTGCCTCCTAAAAAATACAACGAGCTGGCACAATGGGTAGGCACGGCATGCTGACACAACAAGATGACACAACAAGAGACACAAGAAGAAAAACATAATGAGAAACACAACAAAGTAGGGAACGGAGGTGGCTCAAGCAATTAGGTGTTTCCCTCCCACATTGGAGGCCCCAGATTCAGTTTCTGGTGCCTCCTAAAGAAACAAGGAAGACGAACAGATACAGGAAGTGCAAACAATGAGGGGGTGGGGAGAAATAAATAAAATAAATCTTAAAAAAAAAATGGGCAAAAGACTTGAATAGACATTTGTCCAAAGAAGAAATACAAATGGCAAAAAAAAAAAAAACCCATGAAAAAATGTTCAGCATCATTACTGATTAGGGAAATGCAAGTCAAAGCTACAATGAGGTATCATTTTGCACCTATTAGAATGGCCACTATTAAAAAGTCAGAAAACTACAAGTGTTGGAGAGGATGTGGAGAGAGAAGAACACTTCTTCACTGTTGGTGGGAATGTAGAATGGTACAGCCACTGTGGAGGACTGTTTGGCAGTCCCTAAAGAAGTTGAATATAGATATGCCACGTGACCTGGCAATACCACTACTGGGTGTATGCCCAGAAGATCTGAGAGCAGTGACACGAACAGACATCTGCACACTGGTGTTCATAGTGGTGCTATGAACACCATCAGTGTCCATCAACCGATGAATGCATAAACACACTGTGGTGTATTCACATGATGGAATATTATGCAGCTGTAAGAAGAAATGAAGTCATGGAGCATATGATAACATGGATGAGCCTGGAGGACATTATGTTGAGCGAAGCAAGCCTGACACAAAAGGACAAATACTGTATGATTGTGTTACTACCAACTAAATATATTGTGTAATCTCATGGAGTTAACTAGAATATGAGTCACCAGAAAATAGAATGAGGTTAGAGAATGGAAAGCTGAGGGTTAACTTTTGCAGAACTGGTAAAAAGGATGTGTGTTAATCTTTGGAAATGGACAGAAAAGGTGAAAGCCCAACATAATGCTTGTATCTAGCAGTACTATTGTGTGAGAATGAAAGAGGTTTAAAGGGAAAGTCTAATGTCATGTATATTACTAAAAGGAAAGCTAAAAAATGGTAACATGGAATTGCATAGCATAGCAAAACCATATGTGAACTATGAATATGGGTAAAATTGCATACATAAGACCATTTTTCTTTGAAACTGAAGAAATATATGTTAATACAATAAGATGCTAATATCAGACAAAAAATTATGCTAAGTGAAAGTAACCAGCCACAAAGTACTACCTGTTGTATGATTACATTTATATAAAATGTAAATATAAATCAATTTCTAAAGATGAAATTAGATTAGTGGTTATGTAGGGCTGGTGAAGGACTGCTAAGGAATATGGTGTTTTTCTTTTTGGAGTAATGAAATTGTTCTAAAATTTTTTGTGGTGATGAATGCACAACATTGTGATTATACTAAAAGTCATTGATTATACACTTTGGATAGATTGTATGGTATGTGAATATATCTCAATAAAATTGCCTAATAAATAGCTAAGTAAATAATTGTGCAAGAATAGCCAGAAATAGCAGCTACTCAGCAGGGGAAGCATAGAGAGATCGAGAGGTGAAGAATTTTCTTGTTTGTTTGTCTGTTTTCTATTTATTATTATTATTGAAATAATGAAAATGATTTAAGGATGATTGACATGATGAGTGCCCAACTATGTGATTATACCAAATACCATTGATTGTACACTTTGGATGAATTGTATGCTTTATTAATATGCATCAATAATATTGATTTGTTTAAAAAAAACCCGTAACGATGCTTGATCCCAGAGATTCTGATTGAGCCTGGGATGCTCCCTCAGCATGAGGGGTTTTCAGAGCTTCGCAGGTGATACTAAGGCACAGCAAAGTTTGAGAAATGCTGCTCTAAAGTTCCGCAGAGGGAGAAGTCGAACTGAATTGTATTCCAGAAGCTGGAAGCAATGGCTGTTCCTTCAGATGGACCCCTTTTTGCTAGGAGATTTGAACTGAAATATGGCCAAAATAAAAATATTTTTTAAAGTGCAAAAAACCTGTTTAACATCTGCATTCAGGAAGCTGAGTTGTCCAGTAGCTCAGAAATTGGCTGGAGAGAAAGAGCATTCATCTCCTAATCCCCTCCGTCATCGCCTTCTGCGTGACCTTGGGAAATCTTTTTGTGTTTCTGTTTCCATGTTTTCTCATTTGCAAAACTTGGCTAATCTGACAAAGTGACCAAATAACTGGTGTATGGTCAGACACAAAAACACTCCTGCCGCAGGCCTCCCAAACTGATCCAATTTGCTGACTAAATCTTGACATTTATGCAAAATGCATAATTTGCGATTCTTGAAAACCTGTCACATTTAAGCCATAGTCTTCTCTCTCTCTTTCTTTTAATGGTGCCAATTGCTTCCTGTTCTATTCACACAAAGTTTAGGCTTAATGCATCCCAGAGATGCAGGGAAATCAGCAAGAGGGCGGAAATGACTTTTTAAAAGCTTCTGTGAGCAGGCAGGCCTTTCAGGAATAGTCTTTTCCTCTGTCCTCCAATGGATAAGTCCAGCTATAGTTGAGGCTGAAGGAGCTGAAGGAAAATTTGGCTGAGGACCATGGGGACAAAAGGGGTTCGGCAGGCAGAGCCGAGTGGAAGAGCTGGGGTATTGGGGGCTCCCCTTTCCAGGGACGATGAAATAGATACATCCTAGAGCAGTGATTCTTAAACCTTGGTGTGTTATCAGAATCCCCTGGAAAGCGACTAGAGTATGCAGAGGCCCAGGCTAAGAAAGTAGGGTTGGGTTTTTGCCAGGTTCCCCTGGTGATACTGACATTGACCAAAGTTAGACAACCACTATTCTAGAGTATTCAGCTTCCCCCTCACCCCTTTCCCAAAGAAAAGCTGGATTGGCTTCTAGTGTGCATCATACTTGTCATCTTTGTCAATTTTCAAACTACTAAAAATTCTATTGGTAGAGGTGTTCTTATAAAACCAGAAGAGGAAAATCCTCATGGATCTGCAGGTAGGGGATGAAAGAGAGGTTGATTCCTCATCAGCTCACTGCTTCCCCCCTCACCCTAAGAGAGAACGCAATGAGATGACCCAGCTTATTCTGACTGGAGAGGGTGGAGGACAGTGGCAGAGCAGGTTTGAGTCTTTGTCCTGCTGACCAATAAGTGACTTCAGTCTGCTCTGACTCTCAAGAAGCTGGAAATGTGACTAAGTTCATCCTGGGACCCCTTGCCAGGGGCTCCAAGAACATTGTCGTGACCCCTCTCCCTTTGGGCACAGCTGGCCAGAGCCCCTTGGAACTCAAAGTAGCAATGGAGAGGGTGAGGAACAAGTTGCCTTGAACTTTAGAGATACGTGGGGATAGAGAGGAAGGGGAGGGATGTAGACTGGCAGCCCATGCTTCAGGATGGCTGCCTACAATTTGGCTTTTGGGAGATGGGCTTTCACATTTTTGTTTCATTAGCACTTATCGCATGGCCCAGAATAGAACAGGTGCTTAAGAAATGCCTGCGGAAGAAATGAATGAATGAAATTGTACAAAGATATAAAATCAGTAGCACAGAAGAGTCAGAGCATTCCAGAAAACAGAAAGGAAACACACAGAAGTGAGGAAGTAGGTGAAAATAAGGTATTGATGCTAATAAAGATGGAGGGCAGTCGCTGATAAATACTGAAAGGAATGAAGTTACCTGCTGAGAGAGGTTTATGAGGGGTGGAGGGAGGATGAGAGAACCAGAGAAAAATGTGAAAGATGACAGGAGAGAAAGAAATAAGGGCAATGACATGGGACACGGGGCAAATGAAGATAAAAGAAAACTAGAGAAAGAGCCAGGAAGAAGGAGGGGGTGGTGAGGAGAGGGGGAGCTGTCATGAAGGACAGAACCTCCCCTGGGCCTGGGGAGTTGCTCTTTCTCCTTAATGAGGGCAAACAGAAGTGACAGTACTTCTCGAGGGGAGACTCAGGCCCGAGATAGGCAGAATGGGAGGGAAAAGCCAAACCAGCATCAGTGAAGCGGTCCACTGTCAGGGCAGATCACGTTTTCTGGGATTGGATGTTTTCAAATTGCATGTTCCTCCTAGTCTCAAGTATCCTGCACAAGAGAGCAGAGCCCTTCCCATGTTACACATCCATCTCGGTCAAGCCCCAGACATCCACTGCTAATACCACAGACAACTCCTTGGCAGCTTTCCCTGCCCTCCCTCTTCAGCCCACCACATCCTGCCAGTTCCCCTCAGAGGCACACACTCGACCTGCAGGCATTTCCCTTCCCGACTTTCAGGCACTTCCGTCCGGTGCTACACACAGGCTCTCTGGGCCTCCTTCCTGTCCCCTCAGACCCTCCCTCCAGGGCCACTCGCAGCCTATTCACAGCCTTTGTGCAAATGAGGAAAAGGGGCCCTTCGGAGGCCTGGGCAGATGAGTTAGAGAGACGTGCAGTGAGAGGAGAGCAGGACTAGAATCACAGAGTCAGAGACAGTGAAGAAGCGCTACGTGTGTGTGTTGGAAGGGCCGTGTCGAGGAGTGCCCAGAGGGAGTTTCTCATAGAAAGTGATAACTGACTGGGTTTCCAAAGAGGAGCCAACGTTTCCCTAGTTACAGGTGGTGGGCGAGAGGAAAGCCATTCTGTGGGGTTGGAGCAGCATGCCTGAAGGCAGAGAGTTGAGTTTTCCCTCACAGAACTTTCTAGTCTCATCTTAACCTTCCTCAAAAGACAAAAAAAGACTAGATCCAGCCTAGCCCATCTATTATCTCTTGAGCCCCCTAAAGAGATGATTGAAAAAGCAGGTTCCTCCATTACTTTACAGAGGGACTTTATTCATCACAGGTTAGTCTTTAGAAAGCCAACCCACAAAGTTCCACTTGGTGTTTTTGGAAACGATTTCCAGAAACCTTTATACTAAGTGTCTAGAGAATTAGGGGCAAGCGGATCCAGAGATCTCTTTAGGCTTTCCCGGGAAGATGGGCAACTTCAGTCAATTCTCAGTCATCCATTGGTAAACCAACTTACATTTATTGGTGTGGGTCTGTCTCTTCATCATAATTTCATACCAGCTCTGCTTATGACAACAAAATGGAATTTCTTAAGCTTCTCTCTCCTTCTTCTGTTTCCCACACGTAGGGGAAATTACCATCAAGCTGGGAGATGGCCTTGGAAATCCAAAACATGAGGATAATCTTCCGAATCACGGGTTCGCTGAGCCACTCAGGAAACCACCACCTTAATGGCAGTGCCTTGGAAATGGCCTTGTTTTAACAAACACACAAATTAACAGGGGAACGTGCCCCACGTCTGAGACATGGAACAGAGAGGAACCTAAATCTCTTAATCACCTGGAGTTTTACAAGAGAGGCACATTGGGATGAGAGCGGATGCTCATGCCTTGTTGAGACTTAGTGAAATCTGGTGGCATTTTGGGCTTGGTCTAGAACTTGGTTTCAAGTTGACAGACCTGATAAAAGTCCAGCCACAGATGGTTCATAGAGGAGACCCCCAGGTCTATCTTCAGAAAAGCCAATAAATTACTATTATCACCGCTGATAAGGCCTAGTCTCTGAAGTTTCTCTCTCCAAAGATAATGTGAATAATAATGATTCTTCCCAAAATGTTCCTCAGACATTCAAAATCCATCTTCTATTAATGTTTCTCTTTAGAAGATTGGTTTAACACTCTCCCCTTCCTTCTAGATTATGCCTATTAAAATTTAGGTCCAGTGGCCTCAAATGCCTTAGGTTTAACAGACAGTCTTTCCAAGGAGTGACTGTAAACCTGCAAGCCCCTGAGGGGAGCACTACCACCCTTAGGTTACCCCCACCTCCACCCCCACATACACTTTGGCAGCTCCCGCAGGTGACGCCCAACTCTGCTTACAACTTGGGGTCAGCCAATTTATTGGGGTCTCTTGATTAAGAATTTAAAAAATTTATACGATCTGATTCCAGACCAGATATCAAAATTACAATTAATTTTGGGGATGAAGAGAAATATTCCCTTTTCCTTGGTTCAGACCATGACAAAGAAAACTCATAGCCTATGTATCAATACCTGTTTGCTCAAGAACCCCGAACGCCAATGGATGTGGGCCATTTGGGAAGGCTGGGAAAGGAGGGTTGAGGGCAACTTTTGGGGATGCCCCGCTGGGCGTTTCTTCTGCTTCCTTCCGCCATGTGCTAGCAGGCGACCCCTGTTCTTTCTTATACCCGTCACTGAATCTCAATCACTTTGTAAGGCTGATGATGATGATGGCACTGACCAAGATGGTCATGACAGATGGACTGACTTTCTGCTTTGCCTCATTTGTTCTTGACAACCGTATAAGGTAGGTAATACCATTTTACCCATTTTACAGCTGAGAAACCAAGACTCCGTGAAACCGAATGGCTCAGAGTCACAGAGCTCATAGGTGGTGGAAACTAGGAATTGAACCAGGATCATACTAGAACTTTAGACCATGTCTGATTTTCAAGTCCCCAAGGAAATACTATTGCCTTGATAAAAGTCCACATTTACCTGGGTTTCAACCTCTCTGTGACAGGGCTAATAGGAAGAAGCAAATTGATAGGAAGAGGTTGCCTTAGAAAATATAAATATTAAAGCGGAATAGTCTCAAGGAAATTTTTTGACAAATTTGATGGCGCTAGTTAATGAAGGTCAATTCTGTTTAAAGCCCCTGATCAAAACTAACTGCCCATCACCTCATAAAAAAGGAATGGCCGAAGATAAAAAGAAGTGTGTCTTTCTGCAGCTTGACTCAAGAACTGTCTCCTCGGCTTCTCTCTCAGCTGCCAGGGGATGGAGAAGAATGCTATTTACCAAATTCATACTTATTTGAGAATAGACAACACAGATTAATAAAAACCTCATCTTGTGGCATGTCTAATTGATAATTTAATCAGAGTATGAACATTTGCTTGTTTTCTTTTTCTCTGTGTCTGACCTGAAAAATCACAAAAATGGAATTTCTTTTGAAAACTTGTAAAATACGAGATGTTGACAAATATGGACATATTTTCCTTACTTCCCCACTCTTCTTCATGAACTGACGAGACTCTAATGTACCTAAGCTGCACTGTCAGGGCGGCAGAGGAGCCGTAGCAGAGGCACTTCAGGAAGGTGAGGGCTGATGGCAGAAGGCAGGGGGACCCCACAGGCCCTGTCCCCGTCTGCCCTGGCCCCAGCCCCAAAGGCTAACCCCACAGAGGGCAGCTGAAACCCAGGGCAGATGCCAGGCACCTGCTTCCAGTTTACTACTTCACACCTCAAATGGGGGTAACACTTGAAGGCAGCTGTGAGAATTGAATGAGTTAACACACACATATAAAGTGTTAAGGACGCTTAAGAATTAACTATTATTTTATCTCTAAAAAATATTTCTCCTCTTGCCATGAAGGCTAAGGCAGTGTTCCGTCTGATGAACTACCAGTGACTAGTAGAATGAAGGGTACACAGCACAAGCTCAAGAAATACCTGCTAACCAAGTATTTACAATGGCCACCCTGCTCCAGGCCAGCAGCATCTCTGACCCGGGATCCTGCCACAGCCGGCTCTCCCTGCTTGCCCTTTTGCTCCCCAACACGAGCCAGAGTGAAGGGTCTAAAATATCCTGCCGATGGTTTCCTTAACACTAAATCCAACTGTGGAACACGGCGAACACAGTCCCTGCACTGTCTGGTCTGTGCTTCTCCCCATCCTCGTCTTTCTCTACTTGAGGCTGCTCTCAAACGTGCTTTACCCTCCGTCCCTTCTCCTCTCTCCTCCTGGCCTGTTCCCTTCCCCTAGTTATGTCTGTGCATTTTCAGGCCCCTGAAGAAATCTCACTTCCTCTCCACCACCTTTCCAAAAGTGACATTGACCTACGTTTCCCTCTTTCCTCTTCTATAACACTCTCCGTGCCGTGCCTTAATTGTCTATCTTTCCCAATAGAGGGTCGGCCCAGTGGTTGGCTGGCATAGGCTCTCTGGAGCAGATGATGCACAGCTCTTCCCAACCCCGCATTCAGTAACCTCACGTTGGGAGCTTGAAATCAGTCAGGGTGGGAGTATTTATACCATGGAAGGGGGCAAATGCTACAAAGCAGTTTTCACTCCCCCCCCCGCCCCCCATTTATCATCACACCATTGGTTAGTACCCTGAGAGAAGGGGGGTATCCCAGCCTCTCCCACTAGCACATAATAGGGCTTTGTAAATATTTATGGAATTCAATAAACAGATACTAAGACTTTCAGTGTGGCCATTCTGAACTGTGAACTTTGTATATTTTCTCTCTCGTCTTGACGATGAACCCGTGAGGTTAGTAATGCTTCCCTTAATCTTTCACATGAGGAAATTTAGGCTCAGCACAGTAGGCTGAAGATCCCTTGAGCCTGCATGATGGGGCTCTCCCCTCCCGGCTGTCTTTCTGCCTGGCTGGATGTGTGCTGCTTCCATCCCGGTGTGGCCCTCGTCCTGCCTGTTCCTAAAGCGGCTCTCTGGCCTCCAGCAGGCTCTGCCTCACTTGCCTGGTTGCCAGCCTCACAATGACAGGCAGCTGGCAGCCCTCCCTCTGCTCCAATAATGGGCTCCAGTATGTCCCCTGAGTGGGTCCTGACTTTGGGGACCTGGATGTGACTCCCTGGGCACAGGACATGACAACAGATAAGGACTGGGAAGCCTTCAGGGCCCCCATTATTGCCACTCGGCAGTGAGGTGACCAACTTATCCTGGCTTGCCCAGGGCTTCCCTGGTTTTAGCACTGAAAGCCTCACATTCCAGGAACCCCTGATGGCCCAGCAAACTGGGACAGCTGGTCACCTACATGGCAGCATGACCCCAGGGCACAGAGAGCCCCGAGGCCACCAGAGGAAGGGCAGTCCCACGGGGGCTCTGAAAGCATGGCATCCATTCTGCCATGCCTTTAGGTTAGGGGTGTGCCTGCGCCCCCATTCGTGAGCAGCCAGGACCAAGAGCCTCTGTGTACACATCCATAAAATGAAGATGATGAAGACCAGCCACATAATTTGTGGCGCTTTAGTGCAACATGAAAATGCAGGGCTCCTTGCTAAAAAATTATTAAGAATTTCAAGATGGTGACAGCAGAGCATTAAACCAAGCTCGGGGCCTCTCTGAATGGGGTTGACCCTGAAGAGAATCACAGCTACCATTTAGAGCTGTGGCCATCAAATGGCCCAAAGCATCAAGGCACAGCACCTGGCCCAGGGCTGGGGTGACCGTTTCTGGGGTCTGACTGGGTTCCCCTTGGCCTTTCCCAGAACAGACATCTGAATTTTGACGCTGACGTGAATTGGGTGATCTTTTGTAAGTCACTGCGGCTTCTCTAGGCTCAGTTTTTCCCCCCTATAAAACACAGGGATTGTAGGAAATCTCTCAAGAGCTTAGCAGCTCTAAATCTGTTTTGGCCAACTCCGTGACATTTATACAGATGAGCAAGGTCTTAATGTCCTTTTGAAAGCGGTTTCTCCCTCCCCGAGCTTGCTGAGATTCTATTTGGCCTTCAAATTCCACTCATATCCAAGGGTCTCTCCCTCCAACCCTGAATACATAAATCAAGGGTTCTTAGATTATTTCCAAAGTTCTTCTAATTCAAAGGTCAACCCATTTTACACATGAGCAGTCTGAGGCTTGGGAAGGCTGAATGACTCACCTGGGGCCAGCCAGTGAGATGAAGGGCGGATGGGAATCAATCTCAGATCCTCCACAATATTATACTGTACCTTTCCTGGCTAAGGAAACACTGGAGGGTAATTGTATTTTGTAATTATTGTTTCCTGAATAATTTCTCACTAAAATAAAAAGATAATAGAAAAACAACAACAACAAACAAAAACCAAAAAACTTTTCCTTTGGATTCACTGCGTGATACTTTTCACGTGTGCCACCTTTACTGAACAACCTTGGACACCTGACCCAGGCTTGGTCTCATGCAGTTTTTACTTAGTAAGGCGTTTCTCTCTTCTCTGTTGAGTGCCAGATTTCCAGACCTTTCTTCTCATGTTTTTGTACTGTAGGGTGAATGAACAGATGTTCTTTAAATGCGCATCTTCTTAGCCTTTTGCTTTCCTCAGTATCAAGTGGTCCTTTGGGGATATCTAATCATTCCCTTAAAAGAAAAGGTTGGAAAGAGAGAAGAATGTTCTCAGCCGTTTTGGGTCTGGTCCATCTGAACTCCCACCAGACTGCTCCATGGGACAGTTGATCACGTGCCTGGCAGTGAGACATTTTTGAATTTTTCCCAAGGGTGAGGGAGAGAGAAGAGAGAGAGAGAAAAAAAAAAAGAGCCCCTTTGTTCTTGGAAATCCTGCTTCCTAAACTCATGACTGACATTTTCTGTTCTGGTCTTCTCACTTATGGAGCCCTGACTGGGTAACGGGTCTAGCTCACTCTTGGGGAAATTTCTTTTTCAATTTAAGTTTGCACTTTTCACATGAACTGGCTCTTGGCCAAATAAAACATGTATTACTTTAGTAGGAAGAAAGATCATGATTTTATAATTTTCAGGCTCTCCAGTTAATCCAAACTTCTGCTGCTGCAGCAGTGGTTCTTAATCAACTGATGCATCAGAATCAACTGGAAAGGTTGAAAGGTGGTTTTGTGTGTGTGGGGTGGTGGTTGTTTTTTTTTTGTGCTACCCCTCAACATTCATAGAGATCTAGGGCCACATGCTGTTTTCTCAATTTTCAAGCAGCTTAGGAAGAAAACTCCAAAAGGCCCCAGTTCTAAGGAACTATGATTTCCAGCCAGTTTGAGTGAGTTTTGTAAAATAAGAGCAGTATCCGGTGGTGCGTTCTTCCTTCTCCACAGGGCTGTGTAATAATCTCCTTTCTAAAAGAAAGTCATGCAGATTGGGGGCTGCTGTGAATTTTCAACTGGGATCAGGCCAACATGAGAGCTGAGCTGCTGGAAGTGAAATGTGTGGGTGGTGTGGCCTTTCCAAAACAAAACCAGAAAGTATTACAAGGTTTTATTATTTTTTTTAAATCC
>JAQZBX010097866.1:0-11642 GCA_029593785.1 Cabassous unicinctus | reverse complement strand
ACTTCCCAACCCTATTGAGGAAGATGGATGTACATGTCCAGGAAGCACAGTGCACCCCAAAAAGTATGAATACTAACAGGCCTACTCCAAGACATATACTTGTCAAAATGTCCAATATTTAAGACAAAGAGTAATTAGTCAAGGCAGCAAGAGAAAAGAGAACCATCACATACAAGGGAAGCTCAATAAGTAAGTGCTGCTTTCTCATCTGAAACCATGGAGGCAAGAATACAGTGGTATGACACAGTCAAGTTACTCAAAGAAAAAAAAAATTCCAGCCATGAAGTCTCTATCCAAAAAACTGGCATTCACAAATGATGGAGAGTTCAGAACATTCACATATCACCAGAAATTAAGTGAGTATGCTAATAAGAAACCTGTCCTTCAGGAAATACTAAAGGAAGTTTAGCAGGTTGAAAAGAAAAAGCTGGAAAGAGAGAGTTGGAGGAGAATGTAAGAACAACTAAAAAGAAAAAAAGAGCAATAAAAACAATATATGATATACATAAACCCAAAGAAAATATAGCTGATGTGAGAAATACCTTGAGACTATTAACACTGAATGTTAATGGATTAAACTCACCAGTCAAGAGGCACAGATTGGAAGAAAGGATAAGGAAATATGGTCCATCTATATGTTTTCTACAAGAAATCCACCTTAGACCCAGGGATTCAAGGAGGCTGAAGGTGAATGGCTGGAAAACCATTTTACAAGCAAACAACAACCAAAAATAAAGCTATACTAATATCGGACAAAATAGACTTCAAATGCAAAACTATTGTAAGATACAAAGATGGCACTATATACTAGTAAAAGGGTTAATCTTTCAAGAATAAAGAACAATCACGAACATTTATGCACCAAATCAGGGCACCTCAAAATACACGAGGCAAACATTGGAAAGAATAAGTGGAGAAATAAATGTCTCTACAATTATAGAGGGGACTTTAATACACCATTATCATCATTAGGAAGAACATCTAAGCAGAGAATCAATAAAGTAACAAAGTCTCTGAATAACACATTAGAGGAGCTGGACCTAATAGACATAGAGAACTGTACACCCAAATACAGCGGGATATACATTGTTCTCAAGTGCACATGAATCATATTCCAAGATAGACCACATGCTAGGCCACAGAACAATTCTCAGTGAATTCATAAAGACTGCAATTATACAAATTAATTTCTCTGAACCACAATGGAATGAAATTGGAAATCAATAATGGACAGAGAATAAGATTAGGCAAAAAGATAATGAAGTTACACAACACACCCTTAGACAAACCATGGGTCAAGGAGGAAATCTCAAATGAAACAGTAACTACCTTGAAACGAATGAAAATGACAACAAAATATATCAAAACTTATTGGATGCAGCCAAAGCTGTACTGAGAGGGAAATTCAAAGCCATAAATGTATATATCATAAAAGAATAAAGAGCTAAATTTAAAGACTTAACTGCCCACCTGGAGGAATTGGAAAAACAACAACAAAATAACCTCAAAGGAAGTAGAAAGAAGGAAATAACAAAGATTAGAGCAAAACTAAATGAAATAGAAAATAAGAAAGGACTAGAAATAATAAACAAAATCAAAAGCTGTTTCCTCAAGATCAATAAAATTGACAAACACTTAACCAGACTAACAGAGTAAAAGAGAGAGTAGATGCAAATACACAAAATAATAAATGAGGAAGGGGATATCACCACTGACCCCACAGAAATAAAGAGTATCATAAGAGGATACTTTGAAAAATTATATGCCACAAGAATGATAATTTAGAGGAAATGGACAAATTCCTAAAAACTCTCAAGCAGCCTACATTGATGAAAGAAGAAATTGATGAACTCAACAGTCAATTAGAAGTAAATGGATACACTCAGTCATCAAAACCTCCCAACTAAGAAGAGCCCAACAGCAGATGGCTTCAAAGGGGAATTCTACCAAACATTCCGGAAAAAGATAATACAAATCCTGCTTAAGCTCTTCCAAAAAAATAGAAGTAGAAGGAACACTGCCTAAATCATTCTATGATGCCAAAATTTCCCTAATACCAAAGACAAACAAAGATACTACAAAAAGGAAAATTTCAGAACAATCTCTCTAATGAAACTAGATGCTAAAATCCTCAACAATATACTTGCTAATCACCTTCAGCAACATATCAAATGAATTATACACCATGACTAAGTGGGTTTCACCCCGGATATGCAAGGATGTTTCAACATAAGTATATTAATCACTGTAATACACCACATAAACAGATTGAAAGAAAAAAATCATATGATCATCTCTATAGATGCAAAAAAAGCATTAGGCAAAATACAGCACTCTCTCCTGATAAAAACACTGCAAAAGATATGAATAGAAGGAAACATTCTGAACATGATAAAAGGTATATATGAAAAACCACAGCTAACCTCATCTTCAATGGTGAAATCATAAAAGCTTTCCCTCTAAAATCAGGAACAAAACAAGGATGCCCACTATCAGCACTCTTATTTAACATTGTCTTAAAAGTCCTTTTTCAAGCACTGAGGCAAGAAAAAGATATAAAAGTCATCCATATTGGAAAGGAAGATGTAAAAATTTCACCAAATGCAGACAACATGATCCTATGCATAGAAACCCCTGAGAAATCTACAACAAAGCTTCCAGAACTTGTAAATGAGTTCAGCAAAGTCACAGGCTATAGGATCAATGCTCAAAAATCAGTAGCATTTCTGTACACCAACAATGAGTAATCTGAGGAGGATATCAATAAAAAAATACCATTTACAATAGTAATGAAAAGTATCAAATACTGAGGAATAAATTTACCTAGAGATGTAAAGGACTTATATACAGAAAACTACACAATACTGTTAAAGGAAATCAAAAAAGACTTAAATAAATGGAAAAATATTCCCTGTTCATGGATAGGAGATCAAACATCATTAGATGTCTAATCTATCCAAACTAATCTACAGATTTAATGCAACCCTTATAAAAATCAACACAATATGTTTTAATGAATTGGAAAAACTAACTACAAAATTTATTTGGAAGGGTAAGAGGCACCAAATTGCCAAGGACATATTGAAAAAGAAAAATGAAGTTGGAGGTATCACACTACCTGGTGTTAAAACATACTACAAAGCTACAGTGGTCAAAACTGCATGGTATTGGAACAAGGATGCATGTACTGACCAAAGGAAATAAATTGAGAGTTCTGATATAGATCCTCTCATATACAGTCATCTGATATTCAAAAAGGCCACCAAAGCATTCAGTTTAGAGAGAATGGCCTCTTCAACAAGTGGTGATTTGAGAGCTGGATGTCCATATCCTAAAGTATAAAAGGAACACCATCTCACACCTTATACAAAAATCAACTCAAGATGGATCTAAATATAAGAAGAAAGACCTTGAAAGATAATGTAGGGAAGCATCTACAGGAACTTTTAATAGGAAATGGTTTCATGATCTTCACACCCAAAGCACAAGCATCAAAAGGAAAAATAGATAAATGGAATCTCCTCAAAATTAAAAACTTTTGTTCCTCAAAGGCCATTATTAAGAAAGTAAAAAGGCGCCTACCAAATGGGAGAAAACATTTGGCAACCATATATCTGATAGGAGCCTAGTATCCTGCATATAAAAAGAAATCTTACACCTCGACAATAAAAAAGATAAGCAACCCATTTAAAAAATGGGAAAGTGACCTGAAAAGACACTTCTCCAAGGAAGAAATATAAATGTCTAAAAAGCACATGAAAATATGATCAACATCACTGTCCATTAAGGAACTGCAAATCAAATATACAATGAGAGACAATCTTACACCCATTACAATGGCAGCTATAAAAAAACAGCAGACTATAAGTGCTGGAGAGGATGTGGAGGAATGGGAACACTCATCCACTGCTAGTGAGAATGCAGAATGGTCCAGACAGTGTGGAGGACTATTTGGCATTTCCTCAGAAAACTAACTCTATAAATTTCATATTATCCAGCAATTCCAATGCTGGGTATATACCCAGAAGAATTGAAAGCAAAGACAAGAACAGATATATGTACACTAATGTTCATAGCAGCATTGTTTATTATTGCCAGAAGTTGGAATCAACACAGGTGCACTCCACAGATGAATGGATAAACAAAATGTGGCACATACATACAATTGAATATTACTCAGTTGTAAGAAGGAATAAAGTGATAACTCACAGGATAACATGGATGAATCTTGAAGACCTTATGTTGAATGAAGCAAGCCAGACATTGAACAATGAACAGTACATGAGCTCACTCATATGAATTAAGGAAATTGAGCAGTCTCAGAGAGATGTTGTCTGGAAGATATGTTTACAAGAAATAGAAAGAGAAGAGAATGTTGTGAACCATCACCCATAAGGAAGGAATCTATGGTAAGCTGATAGAGTGTAGTTGCATATTGAAGGGATAGGACAGGATCGGGTGATATTATTGGGTTGTGTGGTGCAGGGTTGACAGGTGAGTAGGTTGGGAAGCATGGGGTAGAAAGTCCAGGATACTGGGGAGAGGGTTGGGAAAGGGTCCAGGTGAACACTGGAGATTTGTGGGTATGAAGTTGAAAGTACAGAGTAGGGAATGCTCTTGTGACAATATGACAGGGAAGGGTCATTGGGTTAGGGTGTTTGTTTGAGGGGAGGTGGACTATCGGGACATTGTGCAAATGGAGCAGACATCTATGGAGTGTGTGAGTCTTTATTCTGTCATAATGTGTAGTATCAGTGTATGGAGACTCACATAATGAGTGGGAAGGATTTGAACTCCCATCATCAGGAGGAAAGATTTGTTCAGAAATAGAGAGGCAGAAGTCTCTTGAGAGTAAGTGTGGTTCCAAATAGGGGAGGATAAAACAGTGTGTCAAGACCTCACTCTTGTTGTATGAATCGTGTCATCCAACAGGTCAAGCCAGGGTTTCACTGTGGGCCCTAGGGGGATGGGGAAGGAGGAATAGAATAGATCAAACAGGTGGTATTTAGTGATCAGTGGAAATGTTCTGCATTAGCTTACAATGATAGACACAGGACATTGTAAACATCATCAAAATTTTAAAAGTGTACGGTCTAAAATATAAACCATAGTGTAAGCCATTGACAATGCTTAGTAGCTATGTTTCCCTATTTGTATATCAGTTATAACAATGCTGCCATCCATATATTAAAAAATTATTAATATGTGCGGGGGAAAGTGGGAGCATTTTGGGTATATGAGAGTCTCCTGTATTCTATGTGTGAATTTGCTGTGACCTAAAACAAAAACAAAATGAAAAATAGTAAGACACTGGGGAATGAGATGTGGAAGGTGCCACAGTACAGACTGGACACCAGATATTGCAGTAATGAAAGGCAAAATAAAAAAAAATTTGTATTTTACATTTTTTTTAAATCCCAATTTTTTAGTTTAATTTCAGTTTAAGTATTTTTCAATTTTTATGCATTTTATCTCTTACATTTAAACATATCATTATTTCATGTTCCTATTAATTGTACTCAGCTATTGTAATGGCTTCATCTTTGAAGAAGCTTTTTATCACAGAAGGGTTAAAACTGGGATGGGGGAAGATCATTGGTGTGGGATGTAAAGGATGGGGAATGCATGGGAGGAAGTTCACATAAGCATACATATAAGGTATATAAAAATGTTCAAGTGTTCATGGGGCATTGTCAGAGTGTGTGGAGAATCACTCAATAAATGAGACAATTCTGAATTCCCATCCTGGAGAGCTCTGCCACATTCTCTAAGGGAGCATCAAAAGTCCCCCAAGTGCAGGGGCATTGTCTGGTAAGGAGGATGATCCACTGATGGGCCCTTGTTATTGATGACTGGCCTTATGAGTCTTGTCTCTTGAAATTGAAACTTAGCCTATTTTTATGGGGTGCCTATGTGTTGCCTCCTGAGAGCCTCCTTCTTGCTCAAATGTGGCCTCTCTCTAAGCCAAACTCAGCATATGAGTGCATTTCCTTCCTTGAAGCATGGGACATGGCTCCCAGGAATAAGCCCCCCTGGCATGGAGTGATTGTTACCAAGTGCCAACTGGCATTGCGAATGGAATAAGACCTTGAATAAAATGGAGAAAAGGTAAAGGTAAATGAGTTTATATGGCTAAGAAACTTCAAGTTGAGTCGTGACGTCATCCCAGAAGTAACACTTATTCACATCTCAGTAGGACCTCATAGACTTCCAAAGTGGATATCACCCCAAATAGTGGGGCTCCTGAGGACTCTGGAGACACCCAGTTCCTATGTCAGGGTGGATAGCATCAGATTTTGATGCCTTTCCAGTGGGCCCTCCTTTGGAATTTGTGGCCATGAGAGTGTCAGAGTTGGACTCAACTATGTTTTCCCTGCACATTACTCATCTGTCCCTTCTATTCAAACGTATATTTTGTGCTGGAGTTTGTAGGTGTACATCCAGAGACTTGAGTCTTTGGGCTGTCCATGTGCCAGCTGGGTCCAGAACCTTGGTGGAGCTGCAAATCCTACTCTACACCTCATTGGACTCAGCAAGGACACCTGGCGGGGAGATGATGATGGACAATGGCCATCCAAGGGATTGGAGAGAGTCTGCAGCTGCAGGCAGGATAATCCCATCCATCTTCCCCATGGGATATAAGTCCCCTTTCGATTGGAGGTGGAGTGGATATCACCATCCCAAACTCCTCAGGATGGGGGAAGAGCTATGGACTAGAGTGGACTTACTTGTAATCTGCTATAGATATATTGTGATTAAAGCAATGGAATAAAGTACAACATTGATGTGGAGTCAGTGGCCATTGGAGGCTCTGGGGGCAAGGAGAGGGAATATCAATGGTAATACAGGGGCTTTTTTAGGACTTGGGCATTGTCCCGGGTGAAATTGCAATGACAGATATAGGCCATTTATATCATCATGTAACATGCAGAACTGTGTGGGACAGAGTGTGGTCTACAATGTGAACTATGGTCCATGCTTAATGGCAAAAACCCAGGATGTGTTTATCAATTGCAATTAATGTGCCACACTAATGAAGAATGTTTATGTGCAAGGTTGTGGGAGGTGTGGCATGTGGGGCATATGGGAATCCCTGTATTTTTTGTGTAACATTTATATAATCTAAGTATCTTTAAAAAAGTAAATAAAATAAATAAATAAATCAAATGACAACATGAATGTACCTGGGGGACATTATGTTGAAGGAAGCAAGCCAGACACAAAAGGACAAACAGTGAATGATTGTGTTAATATGAACCAAATATATTTTTTAACATACTGTATGATTTAAAAAAAGGCTTATACGTGTCCAGTACATTTAATTGAGAAATGTATGTTTTATTCATCTATTTTCTTTGTATTTTTCTATTATTGTTAATGTTTTCAATTATTGAATATACAAAATAAAAAAACAAAAAAGAAAAATAAAAAATATATATACATTGAAACATAGCTACAAACCATGGTTAATGATTTACATTATGGTTTACATTTTGTACCATACACATTTATAAATTTTGATGTAATTTAACATAGCCTGTTATCCATCATAGGAAGATCATGTAGAACTCTTCCGTCGACGCCAAAATGACCCCTCTTCCATCCATTCTATTCCTCCCTACCCTTCCCCTCAGAACCCACAATAACCAACAGGTTTTTCTCCTTGAAGGACAAGATTCTTAGTTACTTGCAAAAACACTGAGGGCTGGAAAAACTGGTCTGTCTTCCTCTATTAGGCACAGCCCACGCTCTCGAGAGGCTCTTGCCTCTCTATTTGAGAACATATTGGGACCTCCATGATGGGAGTCCACCAACTTGCTGCTATTTATGTGGTTCTCCACGCACTGATATAACACACTATGACAAGATGAACACTCACACACTCCCTAGAAGCCTGGCCCAGGTGTGCCTGTCCTGAATGCCCCCAACATCCAACACCCCAAACCAACAACACTCAATTGCTGTATTGCCAACAGAGCATTTCCAATGTTGTAGTTCAACCTTGTACTCGCCAGTCCCTAGTGTTCACTTCCTCTGTCCCCCAACCTTCCTTTCAGTTTCTTGGACAGTCTAACCAACATTCCCACCCCAAACCCTGGACAAAACAGCACTGACCAGTCCAACAGTATCATTACCCACTGTCATGCCCCTCCATTGTTCAACTACAAACTTCCAACTTATCATAGATTTTACCTATATGGGCATTTGCTCACAATCTTCTTCTCCCTTTTTATTTCCTTTAAGCTTATCTTCCATACCATAGCTCTGTGAGTCTGCTCAATTAACTTTTTTTTTTTTATGTTCTGCTCAATTATCTTAATTATATCGGTGAGGTCATGTAATATTTGGCTTTCATTGCCTTGCTTCCTTCCCTCAACACCAGGACCTCAGGATTCATCCATGATATCCTGTGTATTAATACTGTATTTCTTCTTACAGCTGAGTAATATTATATTGTATGCATATACCAGAATTTGTTGAAAGGCATTTGCATTGATTCCAACTTTTGGCAATAGTGAATAATGCTACTATGAACATTGGTGTGCATATATCTGTTGGTGACTTTGCTTTCAGGTCTTCTTGGTATATGCCCAGCAGGGGAATTGCTGGATCATACACCAGTTCTGTAGTTAAGTTTCTGAGGAACTGCCAAACTGTCTCCAAAATGACTGCAAAATTCTACATTCCTACCTGCAGTGAATGAGGGTCCCCATTCTTCTACCTCCTCTCCAAAACTTGTAGTCCTCTGTTTTTTGTTTTTTGTTTTTGTATTCTAATGGGTGTAAGATGACAACTTATTATAGTATTGATTTGCATTCCTAATAACTAGTAATGTTGAGCATCTTTTCTTGTGTGTTTTTTTTTTAGGCATTTGTATTTCTTCTTTGGAGAAGTAACTATTCAAATAATTGTCCTTTTTAAAAATAAGTTGTTAGTTGTTTTTTTTTTTTTATTTACAAGTTGAAGGATTTTTTAAATATATGCAGGATATTAGGCTCCCATCAGATATATGGTTATCAAATATTTTCTTCCATTGGGTAGGCTGCCTTTTCACTTTCTTGACAAACTCCTTTGAAGTGCAAATTAGGAGTTCCCATTAATCTTTTTTTTCTGCTGCTGTTCTTGCTTTGGGTGTGAAGTTCATGAAACCATTTCCTCTTAGAAGTTCCTGTACATGCTTCATTACATTATCTTACAAGGTCTTTATGGTTTTGGCTCTTATATTTAGATCTCTGATCCATCTTGTGCTAATTTTTGTATAAGGTGTGAGATGGTGTTCCTCTCTCATTCTTTATGATATGGATATCCAGTTCTCCAAGCATCATTTTTTTGAAGATGCCATTCTGTACCAATTGAATGGGCTTGGTGGCCTTGTTGAAGATCAGTTGAATGTATATACAAAGATCTACAGAAAAACACTCAATTTGGTTCCACTGGTCACTATGTCTACCATGGTGACAAATATCATGCAGTTGTGATCACTGCAGTTTTATAATATGTTTTAAAGTCAGGTGGTGTGATCCCTCCAATTTCATTTTTCTTTTTCAATATGTCTTTGACTATTTGGAGCCTCTTGCAATTCCAGATAAAATTCATAGCCAGTTTTTTCAATTGAGTAAAAAATACTGTGGTGATTTTTATTGGGATTGCATTAAATCTGTAGATCAGTTTGGGTATGATAGACATCTTAATTATGTTTACCCTTCCTATTCATGAACAAAGAATACCTTTCCATTTATTTCCTTCTTCCTTGATTTCCTTTACCAGTGTTGTATATTTTTCTTCATATAAGTCATTTACAACTTTACATAATTTTATTCCTGTGTATTTCATCCTTATAGTTACTATTGCAAATGGAATTTTTTTCTTCATTTCTTCCTCAGATTGCTCATTATTACTATACAGAAATCCTACTGATTTTTGCACATTGATCTTATAACCTGCCACTTTACTGAAATCATTTATGAACTCTAGAAGCTTTGTTGTAGATTTCTCAGGGCTTTCTATGTATATGATCATGTCATAAGCAAATAGTGAAATTTTCACTTCTTCCTTTACTTTTTGGAAGAGCTCAAGCAAGTTCTTCTAACATAATATTAAACAGGAATGGTGAAAGTGGGCATCCTTGTCTTGTTCTCAGTCTTAGAGGGAAAGCTTTTAGGATTTCTCCCTTAAGTATGATGTTACCTGTGGGTTTTTCAAATATACCCTTTATCATATTGAGGAAGTTTCCTTCTATTCCTATCTTTTGAAGTGTTTTTAACAGGAAAGGGTATTGTGTTTTGCTGAATGCTTTTTCTGTATCTATAGAGATAATCATTTGATGTTTTTTTCTTTAGATCTGTTTTTGTGTATTTCCCTGATTGATTTTCTTATGTTGAAACATCCTTGCATACCAAGGATGAAACCAACTTTGTCGTGGTGTATAATTCATTTGATGTGTTGTTGAATACAATTAGCAAGTATTTTGTTGAGTATTTTAGCATCTAAGTTCATTTGAGAGATTGGTCTGTAATTTTCTTTTCTTGTGGCATCTTTGACTTTGGTATTAGCATGATGTTGGCATCATGGAATGAGCTAGGCAATGTTCCCCCAACTTCTATTTTTTGGAAGAGTTTAAGGAGGGATGGTGTTAGTTCTTTCTGGAAGTTTTGGTAGAATTCAACTGTGAACCTGTTTGGCCCTGTGCTCTTCTTAGTTTGGAGGTTTTTGATGATTAATTCTATCTCTTAGTTGTGATTGGTCTGTTGATTTCATCAATTTCTTCTTCATCAATGTAGTTTACTTGTGTGTTTCTAGGAATTTGTCCAAATCCTCTAAATTACCAATCTTTTTGGAATATAATTTTTCAAAGTATCCTCTTATGACACTATTTCTGTGGGATCAGTGTTGATATCTCCTTCCTTGTTTCTTATTTTATGTATTTGCATCTTCTCTTTTTTTCTTTGTTAGTCTAGTTAAGATTTTGTCAATTTTATTTATCTTGTCAAAGAACAAGCTTCTGTTTGTTTTTTAAAAAAATATTTCCAGTCCTTTCCTATTTTCAATTTATTTTATTTCTGCTCTAATCTTTGTTATTTCTTTGTTTCTACTTCTTTTGAGATTAGTTTGTTTTTCTTTTTATAATTACTCCAAGTGTGCAATTAGGTCTTTGATTTTAGCTCTATCTTTTTTTTTTTAATATAGGCATTTCTGGGAATGACTTTTCCTCTCAGTATAGCTTTTGCTGCATCCCATAATTTTGATATGATATGTTGTCATTTTCATTCATATCAAGGTAGTTACTGATTTCTTTTTGTTATTTTGTCCTTGACCCACTGTATTTCCAAGAGTATGTTTTTGAACTTCCATATCTTTGTGCTCAATCTGATTCTCTGTCCCTTACTGCTTTCCATGTTCATTCCCTTGTGGTAAGAGAAATTATTATTTTTTTCCTAAGATTTTAGATTTATATGTTTCTATGTCAGGTCATTTTCCCAAAAAATACTTTTATAATATTGTTTTTGTTAATAAATGTAATATCTCATTATAAATCATGTAGAAAATACAAACATGATAAGTAGGAAAATAAAAAACCACTGCTCCCCTATTGTCTGAAGATAATCACTCCTATTTTTTGGTGTATTTCCTTTTTTTTTTTT
>JAQZBX010097865.1:0-11642 GCA_029593785.1 Cabassous unicinctus | reverse complement strand
CCCTAATCATAATTTCATCATGCCCAGGTACAAATCAGTTTACAAACATAATCCAATATCTACTTTTGGAATTCATAAACAATGCTAAAGAGCTTCACTGCTGTTGCAAGATTACATGAGGTGTCAACTGACTTGGTCAGGGGGCATACTTTGTGGTTAATAGAGCACACCATTTGCTGATTTCTAATCTCAAGGAAAACCCAGCATATGTCAGCTCACAGGCTGAACTCTTAAGAAATCATATTGCTTTCTCCTTAAAATAACCAAATCCTCCACTGTAATAGTTTAAATCCGGTACTTTGTTGCCCATGCCTGAGGAAGGTGGGCCTCAAGATTTTGAGGTTCCTGTTTCTCAGTTACTATCCCCAGGACCAGACTTACAAAAGCACATACACACACACACACACAAACACACATACACACACAAACCAAACAAATAAATAACAGTAAAAACTTGATAAACCTGACTTAGATCTTATTTTTAGATGTGTCCTACCTTAAAACAGAAACAGATAATTATGAGGCAGACTATGAAATAACAACTACAGTAGAAGCAATTAGGGTCAACAAGACCCTGGCATCACCATGTCCTAGAAGCTGAGTTAAAACATAAATAGAGGCAGCCATTTAGCTAAAAGAACATCAATTAATATTTATACTGACAATAGATATGCATTTGGAGTAATTCATGATTTGGAAGTGAGAGAGGGTGGTCTATGATGTTAAATGTGGTCTGTGGTTGTTGACAAGGTCCCAGGATGTGTGTATCCATTGCAGGTGATGTGCCACACAGATAAGGATGTTGGTGTGGGATGCTGTGGGAGGTGTGGGAGGTGGGGAACATGGGAATCCCTGTAATTTCTGAGTAATAATTAGGTAATCTAGGCACCTTAAAAAATATACATATATAATAACATTTATGTAAGCAAAAGCATATATATGCATATGTATTTATATATCATCTTACAAATATTGGTATGTATTGTGAAAAAAATTTGATTTTTACCCACAGTAAAAAAAAAAGAATGTAATAAAATAAAATAAAAAAAGAAAACAAATGATGCTTCCTGAAGTCATTAGGAGCCAAATTAAAAACAGATAAGTAAGTATCTGAACTATAAGGTGCATTTCTATTACCGAAGAAAAGGGTAAAACAAAGAAAAATTCCTGGGATACAAATGAAGGCTCACACTCACCAAACTGAGTGAGAAGATAAGAAAAATGCCAAACTAGCATTGTGGAAACAACAATTTTATTTTCTTTTATAATGTCCTTCATAATACCTCTCCAAATGAGATAATTCACAGGTAGCAAAATGTTTCTGAATTTGAAAAAGAAAAATAGTGTCACCAGAGTTACCAATTAAATTCTGGGAATGGAATTTGGGGAGCGCTGGATGGTGCCCTATTTGCTCCAGTGTCCATAAAAGGAACTACATGTGAGCACTCCATGAAATTTCCCATTATGGAAAGTAGAAATATGAAAGAGGACATGAAAATATATTGGTAGGTAGACTTTGATAAGGTAGTTTAAAAAATCTATAATCAAATTCACACATGATAGTCTCATAATCTAGTCAAAATTCATTAATATATATATCACTATAAACTTTGCCTCCACAACTGCATTATTTGTACATTGACTGATGGACTTTACCAACCTGAATTTAAATGGATTATAATTCCATAAGTCTTATGATATACAGATTTTAAGAATGGGTTGATGCATTCTCTTGTCAAAATAAGAATACTACAAGTGTATGGGGAAAATGATATTAGAAAATGGTTTTCCAAAGAAGAGAGCACCCTTTGAACTCTCAAGCAAGCTTGGAACTCACTTCACTGGTGAGGTTTTAAAAAAGTGTGTCAAGTGGTTCCCCTCCAGAAAAACCCCCATTGCCTATACCACACTCCATCTCTGGTAAGGTGGAATAAATCCATAGGGTATTTCAATTAAGGTTTAAATACTTTAAAGTTTAAATACTCACCCACTGGTGCTGTCTTGGCCTAAAACATTCCCTTTGGTCCTCATGGCCCTGAGATCTATTCCATCAGGCAAACACTATTGACCCCACCTGAGGTAATTATAGGGCAGCCCATGTATGTGGAACAGTTCACTAGAGAGGATCTGTGACAGTGAACCCCAGAGAATCATGTCCTTAGAGCTAATGCATTCCTGTGGGTGTGAACATATTGTAGATAGGACTCTGTGATTAGATTACTTTTATAAGTTGTGCCCCAGGGTGGGACTTAATCCTCTTATTAGAGTCCATATGGAAAAAGACAGACACAGGTGCTCAGAGTGAAACCCTCAGAAGCTGAGAGAGAAAGCCACAGGCAGAGAAACCAGAAGCTAAAAGCAATGGAGACCAGAGGAGAAGACAAGACTGAAAGTTGCCACCATCTACCTTCTCATGTGACAGAGGAGTCCAGGATTGTCCACAGCTGGTCTTCGAGGAGAAAGCATGGTCAGATGATGCCTTTATTTGGACTCTTTTCTCAGCCTTACAACTGTAAATTTGCAAGCCAATAAACTCCCTTTGGAAAAGCCAACCCATTTGGGGTATATTGCTTTCATCAGCCTTAGCAAACTAAAACAGTATTGTGGGAAATCAATGGAATATCCTCAGGGATATTTTAAACAGGTGACAGACACTTTTACTGACCCTCTACCACCTAAAAACAACATTCTACCACCTGCAACCTCATGACCTGACATTCTGGGAAAGAAAACAATGAAAAACCAATCTCTAGCTTAGCTTGAAATAACTTTATCAGGTTTTAATAACTTCACATATAGCTGTCAAATTGGAAGGAATTGAGACTTGGGTATGACACACACAGCTAAAACTGGTGCCACTTCCAAGATAAGACATGGTATATGACCCAAAATTAAAAAGAACCCAAATAACCCAGAAGCAGTTGACACCATCTGATGTGGACTGGTACCACTGAGATCATGGAGCAAGAACCATTCAACCAAGTGCTTTTGGACATTATGGGGAAGTTCTTTCAGTGATGAAGTATAAACACAGAAACCCAGCAAGATTTCATGAAATGGGAGGTTTATTATAGATCAAAGCATCTGGAGGGGGAGAATGGAGAATGGGGGCAGTGGAGAGTCTCTAGCTTACCTAACCTAGGCTCCTATGAGGGTTCATGGTGAGGCAGAGGGGGTCACACATGTGTTCCAGACTCTTGCCTTTATTGTGTCCCAGAGGGGAGGGATAGGGCTTTCCCATGGATCCTGGGGATTGATAGTTTCAAAATGAATGGTGCAAAGAGCAGATGTGACTAAGGTAATTTGGAGAAGCTGAGGGCAGCTTCTGATCATCCAAGCCATATGGAGATAGTTGTCTAGCAAAGAAATTCTGCAGTAGAAAAGAGCTGCAGTGCCAAGGGGACAATTGAGAAGAAGTGGGAAGGGCTGATCATACAAGCTAAGGTTAGCTCTTATCATCCATACCTGTGAAGGTGCAGGCATTGCTAGTCATGGTTATGCCCAGGGAAGGGTTAACTCAGGTGGTTGCTCGAAAGGGGATCTTATGACTAATTCAGGACAATGTGAAGATTTGCCAATATAATTTATTTCATTACACCAAAATTCCCTTGTTTAAATAACACCCTTGTTCTTTTATCTATACTTATAACTTTGTTTTTACTCTTTTGTTATCTTCCTCAAAAGTCTATTTTCCATACTTTCTTTAGTAAAGATAAAACCCTTATTTAAAATAATATTACTGGGAGTAGATGAGGCTCAGGCAGTTGAGTGCCTGCCTCCCACATGGGAGTTCTGGGGTTCAGTTCCCTGTGCCTCCTGGGGAAAAAAAAAGTAAAACAAAACCAAGCAAAACAAAAGAAGACCAATTCAGGGAAGCCTGTGTGGCTCAATGGTTTAGTGCTGGGTTCTCACATATGAGGTCCCAGGTTCAATCCCAGTATTGGTACTTCAAACAAACAAACAAAACACAAAAAAACAAACAAACAAACAGAAAAATCCAAATGGGACTGCACTTCATCAGTCCAGCAGTGGTTTACGTGGACTAATATCCAGATGACCCTTCTAAGGAGAACAAAATTGTAAGGCCATTCAGCAAAGCTGGCATCACTAGACTGAGGGTGTTGGCTCCTCTAGGTTTGAATTTCTTTTTTTTTTTAATTTTTAATTTTTTTTATTGTGGGTAAAAATCAAATTTTTCAAAATACATATCAATATTTGTAAAATGATATATAAATACATATGCATATATGTGCATTTGTTTACATAAATGTTATTTGTTATATATATATATATTTTTTTTTAAAGATGCTTAGATTACCTAAATATTACTCAGAAATTACAGGGATTCCCATGTTCCCCACCGCCTACACCTCCAACAACATCCCACACCACCATTCCTCATCCGTGTGGTACAACACCCGCAATGGATATACACATCCTGGGGCCTTGCCACTGAGCATAGACCACAGTTCACATCACAGACCACACTCTCTCCCACCCAGTTCTACATGGTATATTCTGATGTAAAATGGCCTACATCCGTCGCAGCTACACCACTCAGGATAACCCCCAACGTCCCAAAAAAGCCCCTGTATTTCAACTGCCCCTCCTCTCCCTGCCCCAAAAATGTCCAGTGGCCACCGGCTCCACCTCACTCTTACAATTTCTTCCATTGCTTGAATCACAATATGTCTACAACAGAACACCACCAAGTCCACTCTAGTCCACAGCTCCTCCCCCAATCCTGAGGGGACTTGGATGGTGATGTCCACTCCACCTCCAAGTGAGAGAGGGCTTATATCCCATGGATGCAGTGGATGGGATTATCTTGCCTTCAGCTGCAGGCCCTCTCCATTCCCTGGGATGGCCATTGTCCATCGTCATCTCCTCGCCAGGTTACTTGGATGAGTCCATTGAGCTGTAGGGTAGGAGTTGCAGCTCCACCGAGATTCCAGGCACAGCTGGCACATAGGTGGGCCAGAGGATACAGTCTCTGGAAGTATACCTAAAAACTCCTGTATCACATATAGGTTTGAGTAGAAGGGACTGATGGACCATGTGCAGGGATGTTGGTTTGAATTTCCTAGTCTGGAAAGCAGGACTGTGGTCAGCACTCATTTTATTTTGCATAAAAAAGAGCTTTCCCTGGAGAAAGGAAAAGAAAAAAACAGCACTCTCATACTTTCACATTTTTAAAGCTTCACTACAAAAATTATTGGTTTACAAACAAATAAAATAGTTTTATTCTCCCAAGAAATTCTCAAACACTTCTTGTATCAAATATGATGCTAGCAAACATAAAGCATATAATCTAAAATTTAGTTTCATGACAAAATGCATGGTTTTCCAAAGCTGCACGGAAAGCTTGCGCAAGCCCTTGGGGCCTGAGAGAATTGCCTTTAGGGAGCAAGCTGGGCACACCAGCAGCCTCTGGGGCTGAGTCCAGAAGCAGAATCCCCTGGAAGTGGGGCCTGGTCCATGATAGCCGCAGACAGGCTGAAAGAGCCCAGAGGCTTGGCTGCCAAGCTCAGGCTCCATAGCGCCACTGCTCCCTTCTGCTTTCTCTGGGCAGACCAAAGGCAATTGGATCCATTGTGTGAGGAAAGTGATAAAAGACACCTGGGGAAGTGGCTGCCTCTGAAAAGAAGACTAGGCCACAGGATATCTCACTTGACCACATGGAGCAGGGAAGGGCCTGATGACCATGAAATGGGGCTATTTCCAAACACGGTGGAGGACCACCTGCTTACACCACCTCTAATTTCAAAGCATCGAGCTCCAGCCCTTGCCAACCACATACCTTCAGTCCAAACCGCTGGCCTTCTTCTGGCTATCCTCACCACTGGGGAGGTTACTACTGCCCATGTGCAGAGAATGGTTTGTCAGGTCAAATCCTCCAAAACTGGAGGTTGTCTGTGCAAAGGAGAGGTGGACTGGAGAGGAGTTACACTTGCGGCAGCTGGCAGAGCAGCACACTCACGCCAGGCCCACACGCAGGATGTCACTGAGCCACAAATGTGTGTGCTGGTGGAGGCAATGGGGTGAGGGTGCAGGAATCAGGTTCCCAGAAACCTCCCACCTAAACAGCGGCCCACAGCCCACCTGACATACAAACACCAACAAAGCCCTCCACATGTTCAGTGCCCTAAGATTCCCAGTCTAGTCCTGACAGAGCCTTCCCTTCGACCTCCCTGATGTCAGCAACAAACAAAATGATGACAAAGGCTTTTTATGCAGGGCCGTGAGCTCATTGGTCTTAGAAGAGGAGACAGAAGCCCGAGGGCTCCAGAGAGCCTACTAAGGGAATTCTGTGTAGTTTAAATAGCCCAGAAAGGAACCAGGTTATGTTTATGACAGGCTGGCAGGCAGTCTCACACACTGGTGCCTCCATAAACCTAGCCACAACTTTCCCAACCTACTTAAACATGACCCTTTTCCTAATACTGTAAAAGGGAAAAGACCACATTTCATCAGAAAGAAAAAGTTGGATCAACAACTGTCTTCAACCACACTCTAATTTCAGCAGGAAAAATATCGACACTTTATAAGTAAAGAGAACTTCAGTGTACTTTTAGCTAGTTTCAAATTTATGGAATGCCATATAGAGCAGAAATACTGTATTTCCAGAAGTTGATTTAAATACAGTTGACTAAAAAAATAAACAAAAAATACCTAAACTTTTAAGAAAATAAGTGAAACCCAAAACACCCTATTTTTGGTACAGCTGATTATCTTTTTAAGCAGCTGTAATTACATGTGAACAGCAGATACTTGTTTCTCAAAGAACTGTAGTTAATAGCTATTGGATACTAGAACGGCACAATGAATCCTAGAAATATTGCTTACTTAAAATAAATATGATTGCTCTAAATATATTAATGTGCTGACTGAGAAGCACCCTGGAAGGGAACTTCTAAGGCACTGGGTTCCCAGATGTAGACCCAAACCATGGGTCTGTCCCTACATGGTGTGTGACAGGTGAAGTGGTTAGATTGAGCTCTGGTTTCCCAGCAGTGACACTGACCCATTGACTGAAGCCTGGAGAGCAGGTACTCCGTGAGGTCCGCTGTGCTCAGCACGGCCACCAGAGCCTCATGACCACTGTGGCCCTGAAGTTAAAACTCAGTCAACACCACAAACTGTTTTAACCCAGGAGATCGACCACACTCAGACTTTAAGACTTTAGTTACTTTTATTGAGCTAAGCCCGTGGGCGTCTGCAGCACACCTCATGCAGGAGGGAACTGCAGCCCCAAGGTTCTAAAATGGCTCCCTTTTATAGGGGGTCACCGACGCAGTTTGCAAGTAAGCAGGGTGTACAGAAGCGGTTCTTGGCAGTTAGCTAGTGTCTGCACAACTTCAAGGTTCTGATAACTTGGGACACAGCTGCAAGGTTGAGATGTTTTTGCAAGGTCTCTCAAGGGAGGGGAGGTTATGTGCTTCCCAGATAGGACACTCAGGGAACAATAGAAAGTTTTCTTCTCTAGGTTACTTTGGGTAGGCTAATTTGGAACTAGAGTACAACATTCCCCACTTTTTTAGTTAGTGGGTCAAATCATTGACTCATCGTAGTGGTCTCTATTCATTGGCAAGTGTTGGTAGGACTGGGCTAGTACCATTAGTTTGACAGATTGGACTCGGTCCTTGACAAAAGTTACAAGTCTGTTAATAATGATAGGACCACAAGTGAGGCCCAAAAGTAATAATATGAGAGGGCCTGCTAAAGCTGAAATTAAGGTAGTTAACCATGGAGACCAATTGAAAAGGTTTTGAAACCAAGACTCAGGGGATTGTTCTTCTAGTTCTCTTTCTTTGAGTCTCTCTGTTGAATTTCTTACTCCAAACCCAGTCCCCAGGCTCTATGTCAGTTGTTGGAAGCTGAGCGTCCTCTGGTTGTCTTCTCTGCTGGGCTAGAAGGCGTGCCTTCTTCTGAATGAGGTTGATAGCCTGTAAGGACTTGAGAAACTCTTGGTTAGTTAAGTTACCTAGGTGGTCTAAGTGTAACTTGGGGATTATGGGAGGTGGTCTTCCATAGATTATTTTAAAAGGGGTTAAATGTTTCAAATAAGGGGTACATCTGGTTCTTAGTAAGGCGAAAGGGAGAAGACTTACCCAAATTTCTCCAGTCTCCAGTTTTAATTTAGTTAAAGTTTCCTTTAAAGTTCTATTCATTCTCTCTACCTGTCCTGAACTTTGAGGCCTGTAAATGCAATGAATTTCCAGTCTATTTTAAGTGCCTCAGCTAGATTTTTGGACATCTTGGCTATGAAAGCCGGGCCATTGTCGGACCCCAATGCCAAGGGTAAGCCAAATCGTGGGAGGATTCCTGTCAGGAGGTGTCTGGCGACTATATTGGCAGTCTCATACTTGGTGGCAAAAGCTTCAGTCCATCCGGAGTAAGTATCTACAAAGACCAGGAGATATTTATAGCCATATTTACTTTTTCCAATTTCAGTAAAATCTAATTCCCAATGTTCTCCTGGTTTATGACCTCTGATTCGGACCCCTACACTGTGAGAGGTTGGGGGCCCTGGGTTGACCTGAGCGCATGCTGAGCAACGGGTTACCTGTGAGTTGGCGATGGTCTTCAGATCTGGAACATAGAAATGTTTATTAATCAGAGCAATTAGTTTCGAGGTACCAAGGTGGGTGCTATAATGGAGGTCCCGGACTAGGGCAATGCCTAATGCTTTTGGCATCAGCAGGCGCCCATCGGGCAATCATTGCCAAGATCTAGCCTCGGTGGTGCAATTCAGTTTTCGTCCTAATTCTTGTTCTTCTTGGTTATAGCTAGGAGAAGTAGGTAGGCCTTGTTGGGGAAGAAGTGGCAAGATTTCAAGTGGTTTCACTTCCTCCAGCACTACCTGCTTTGCAGTCAGGTCTGCAAGATCATTCCCCTTTTTGGTGCTACTTGGCTGGGTCTCATGCCCTTTGCAATGGATAACGGCTACCTCCTTAGGTAGCCATATAGCTGCTAAGAGAGCTAAAATCTCTTGTTTATTTTTAATTTCTTTTCCAGCCGATGTTAAAAGTCCTCTTTCCTGGTAGAGGGCTCCGTGTACCAGGGCAGTTGCAAATGCATACAGGCTGTCAGTATAGATTTTGACTTTCTTACCTTTTGCCCAGTGAAGCGCCTGGGTCAGAGCAATTAGTTCTGCTTTCTGGGCGGAGGTTCCTTGCGGCAAGGCCTGTGACTAGAGTACTTGATTTTTTGTGGTCACCGCTGCTCCTGCATATCTCAGTCTATCTTTTAGATAACTGCTTCCATCAGTATAAAGCTCATAGTCTGGGTTATCTAGGGGAGTATCCCAAAGGTCAGGTCTAGACCCAGCGATAGTTTCTAAAATGTCCAGGCAATCATGGACAATTTCTCCATATTTAGAATCTGGCAGCAGAGTAGCTGGGTTGAGAGCCATGGACTTAGAGAAAGTGACTTGAGGAGGATTCAGTAGCAGCACCTGACATTGAGTAAGACGCGCATTTGAAATCCAGCGGTCAGGTGGGGACCTAGGGAGGGCCTCAGTGGTGTGGCCCCCGATAATCTGCAAGTCCTGGCCAAGGGTCAATTTTTGTGCCTCCTTGACAAGAAGGGCAGTTGCAGCTATCGCTCTCATGCATGATGGCCATCCTGCAGCTACGGGGTCTAGTTGCTTGGAGAGATAGGCCACTGGGCGTTTCTAAGGCCCTAAGGTTTGAGTGAGACCCCCTTGGCAATCCCCTTCTTTTCAGCTACAAACAGCTGAAAAGGTTTCGTGATGTCAGGTAGGGCTAAGGCAGGGGCTGAGGCTAAGGCTTGCTTGAGGGCGATAAAGGCCTGATCTTCTTCCCGAGTCCAATGAAGTTTAGGGTCCTTTCCGCCTGTGCAGGTGTATAAGGGTTTCACAATTTCAGCATACCCGAGTATCCAGAGCCTGCAGTAGTCTACCGCCCCTAGAAATTCCTGTACCTGGCGCTTGGTGGTTGGAGTTGGGATATTTAGGATAGCTTTTATCCATCCTAGAGATAGGGTCCTCTTACCTTCTTCCAGATGGTAGCCCAAATATATGGCCTTTCATATGCAGATCTGAGCCTTTTTCATGGACACCCGGTAGCCGAGGCGTGCTAGTTCAGAGAGCAGTTCCTTGGTTTCAATTAGGCAATCCTCTTCTGATGTTGCTGCAAGAAGGAGGTCATCTACATATCGCAAAAGAGTTACCTGAGGGTGGGATTCTCTGAATCCCAGGAGATCTCGGCTCATTGCTTCATCAAAATGGTTGGAGAGTTCTTGAATCCTTGCGGGAGTCTAGTCCAGGTTAGCTGGCCTGAAAACCCCCCTTCGAGGTCCGTCCATTCAAAGGCGAAGATGGGTTGGCTCTGAGGTGCCAATGGTAAGGTGAAGAAGGCATCTTTCAGGTCCAGTACAGAGTAGAAAGTTCATCCTGGAGGCAGAGAGCTCAGAAGGGTATAAGTGTTAGGCACAGTGGGGTGAATGGTTTCAACCCTCTTATTGACTTCCCTTAGGTCCTGTACGGGTCTATAATCTTTGGTCCCTGGCTTTTTTTTATTGGTAGAAGTGGGGTATTCCAAGGTGATTGACAGGGAGTCAGTATCCCCACTTCTCTTAATCTCTTGATATGTTTCTCTATGCCTTCCCTTGCCTTCTGAGGTATAGGGTATTGCTTGACTTGAGAGCAGTACTCATGAGTTGCACAATGATAGGAGGTTGATGCAAAGCCAATCCTGGTGGGTTGCTCTCTGCCCAGACCCCGGGGATTTCAGTAAGTAGTTTTTGGATATAACCTTCTCCCATAGCCTCATTTGGCTCTTGTTCAAATAGAATATATTCTTTGGAGATAGGGACAGTTAACATAATTGATTAAGGGAGCTGATCTCCCAGTTGCAAAATTGTTTCCCCATCTTTAAAAGAAATGGTTGCCTTTAATTTCTGCAGCAAATCTCGGCCTAAGAGGGGATATGGGCATTCTGGCATTACTAAGAAGGAATGGGTAATAGTACCCTTTCCTAAGTCAGTAATTCGGGCTTGAGTCCTTGGGTAAGATTTAGGTTTTCCTGTTGCCCCTATGATAGAAGTCTTTTGGGATGAAAGTTCCTCAGTTGTCTTTTGGAGAACTGAAAAGGTGGCCCCTGTGTCTACTAGGAATTAAGTTGACTTCCCTTCGACTGTTAGCTTTATCATGGGTTCCTGGGGGCCAAGCTTGAAGGAACCCTGACCCCCTCAATCTTCAGTTTCTACTAAGAGGCAGGCCGGTTCCTTAGGTTCCCGAACCTTTTTGCTTATTAACTTAGGACAATCTTTTTCCAGTGCCCCATCCCCTTGCAAAAGGCACATTGGTTCCTTTTTAGGTCTCCTCTCTCCGGCCGCCCCTTGGGAGGATGGGGTCTCCGGGTTGGTGCTGCCAACAAGATTTGCGAGAGCTGCTTAGTCTGCTCTCAAATGGGATCCTCCCTATTTTGAAAAACTTTCTGAGCTATTTCTATCAGTTTACTTCTAGCTTTTCTTTTAAACCCTTCTTGCTTTTGAAGTTTCTTTCTAATGTCTGGGGCCGACTGAGAGACGAACGCCATGTTTACCATTCATCTATTATTTTCATCTTCTGGGTCTAAGGGAGTGTATATTCGATATGCCTCCAACAATCTAAGAAA
>JAQZBX010097864.1:0-11643 GCA_029593785.1 Cabassous unicinctus | reverse complement strand
CAAAGTATAAGCTATAATGTAAAGTAGAGACCATGGTTAGTAACAATGCTTCAATATGTGTTCAACAATTGTAACAAATGTTCCACAATGATGAAAGGTTTAACTGAGAAATGTGGGGGAGCAGCGGGCTTGGAGTATATATATATTTTTTCTTTTTTCTTTTATTGAAGCATATCATTCATATATGAACATACATAAAAAATAAGTGTATAGTAAGAAGTTGCAAACTTACAAAGTAAGCATGCATAACATCATCCAAGGATCCCCTATATTTTTAATGTAATATTCATGTAATCTAATGCTATTTAAAAATAAAAAATACATATTAAAAAGAAACAGTAGATAAATGAGACCTCCTTAATTTTAAACACCTTTGCACAACAAAAGAGTTTGTCAAGAGAGTAAAAATGCAGACTACCCAATGGGAGAACATATTTGGAAATCACACATCAACAATGTTTTATATAAATTATATATAAAAATACCCTACAATTAACCAATAAAAGACAAAAAAAACCTGATTAAAAAGGGGTAAGAGACCTGAATAGACATATTTCTAAAGAAGAAACACAAATGGTTAAAAAAAAAAATGAAAAAAATAGTAAACATCGCTAGCTATTAGGTTAATGCAAGTCAAAGTTGTATTGAGATATCATTTCACATCTACTAGAATGGTCAATATTAAAAATAAACAGAAAATTGCAAGTGTAGGAGAATATATGGAGATAAAGGGATGCATAATCACTTTTAGGGAGAATATAATATAGTAAATACACTGTGGAAGTTTTTTTGGCATTTCTTATGGAAGTTAGATATAGATCAGGCATGTGACCCAGGAATGCCACTGCTATGTATATACCCTGAAAAACTGAGAGCAGGGGCATGAACAACATCAGCACACTGCTGTTTATATGCCAAAAGATTGATACCACTGGTGTCCATCAATGGGTAAATAGATAGAAAAATTGTGGTGAATACAAAAATGGTATATTATTCAGCTGGAAGAAATAAAATCAAGAAGCATATGACAAAATGGATGAACTTCTAGGACATTATGTTTAGTGAAGCCACTCTTGCACACAAGTATAAATATTTTATGATTTTGCTATTGTAAACTAAATTTAGTGGGCAAACTCATGACTTTAATAGTAGAATATAAGTCACCAGAGATTAGAATCTGGTTAGAGAAATGAAAGTTGAAATTTAATATGTGTAGAATTTGTAAAAATGTTGTTTGTAAATTTTTGGAAATGAATAGAAGTTGTGAAAGCACATCATAAGTTTTGTAATTAGTAGCACTAACATGTGGTTATGATAGTTGTTGAAAGGGAAAGTCAAAAATCATTTATATTACTGGAAGGAAAGCTAACAAATAACACATTGGACTGTATAGCATAGCAAGCCTTCTTGTGTGCATCAAATATAGTTAATAGTGGATATATAAGAATGATTTTTTCTCTGAAAAAGAACAATTGTATATTAATGTTAAAAGAGGTTTTTTACCAAGGAGATATTTGAACAAAAATAAAACAAAAACAAACTGCAGGCAGACGTGTATATTAATATACTAATACCCTTCTATCAGTGATTAAAAAGGAAGCATGCTAAGTGAAAGAAACTAGACAAAAATTACTGCATATTTTTGAAATCACCAATGCAAAATGTAAATAAAAATAAATGGCCGAGTTGGAAATAAGTTAGTAGTTATGCATGGCAGCAGATTATAGGATGAACACACAACTCCATAATATAACAAAAGCCATTTATTCTACAGTTTAGATTAATTGTATTTCAATAACATTGATTTAAAAAATAATCAGAGGCTTAGACATGAGCAAAAATGACAAGTTATAATAAGAAACTGGAAGATATGACTAAGTAAAAAGAAAAAATTAAAAGATCAAATGTTGTGAATATTTTCGCTGTCCTGATTTTGTGATAATCAGGGTAGGCTAAACATTTCGTTATATTAGAAACCATGCATGTGTCCCCAGACCTAGTTTTTCTGCCTAGGTCTGATTTTTGCAATGCTGGTGATAAACTAAGCCTGATTTATCATATGACCATCCTTTATGGGAAAAGACTGTAACTCTGGGCATCTTTGGTCAACCTTAAGACATATAGCAGGGATGCGGATGTGGCTCCGGTGGTTGGGCATCCATCTCCCATATGGAGGGACCTGGGTTCGATCCCCGGGACATCCCAGTAAAAAGGAAAAAAAGAAAAATATAGAAGGCTCGTGGGCCACCCTACCCAATGCGCGGGTGCGCTGCCAGACCCTGCCCATGGGTGAGCTGCCAGGCTCTGTGCACAGGTGAGTCACCAGTCTCCGCAAGTCATGCAGCAAGATGTTGACGTAACAGGAGAGTGATACAAGGGAGAGCCAAGACAAGACGCAGCGAAAAACCAGGAATTAAGGTGGCACAGTGGGTAGGACGCCTGTCTCCCACATCAGAAATTTCAAGGATCTAATCCCAGTGAAGACAGGAGGAGCAGGATGAGAAAAGAGGGCAGGAAATGGACACAGAGAGTTGCCCTGTGAATGGACACAGAAACAGCAAAATGGGGGGGGGGGAGCGTGGTTAAAGTATATAAATAAATAAATCTTTAAAAGATAAAATATCAAAGGAGACACAAATTTGGAAATGCTAATCAGAGACATTCAAACAGATATCCTAAATCAATTCAGCAAGATGAAGGAAAATATTCATATATAGATGGAGAATATTACGAAGATAGTATGGGAGCAATAAGAAGAACTTAAAAATATAAAAGAAAAAAAAAAGAAATGTAGACATTATTGTGATGAAATACAAAATGATAGAGATTATTAAAAATACACTGGAGGCATGAGACTGCAGATTTGAATAGTCAAAATAAATAAATCAACAACCTAAGTGACATGAACATCAAATCATACTTTCAGTAGAAAAGATAGAGAAAATAATAGAAAAACATTGAGCAGTATTTCAGGGACTGAGTGACAGCACAAACCATGCAAATTTATGCGTCATGAGTGTCCCAGAAGGAGAAAAGCAGGGAAAGGTGCAAGAAAAATATTCAAGAAAGCAATGGCAGAAAATTTTTCAACTTTCATGGAAGACATAAGTATAAATGTTCAAGTAGTGCAATAAACTCAAAAGAGAATAATTCCTAATAGACATAGTCTGTGACACATACTAATTATGATGTCATTTGTAAAAGATGAAGAGAAATCTGAAAGAAGAAAAGTGATTTGTGACATAAAAGAGATCCTAAATAAGATTAAGTGCCTGTTTGTCATCAACCATGAAGGTGAAAAATCAGGGGTATGAAATATATAAGATGCTGAAAGAGAAAAAAAACTGGCAACCAAGCATTAATTATTCAGCAAAATTATCCATCGAAAATGAGGGAGAGTTTAAATTATTCATGAAAACTGAATAGAAATAGAAAGTAGAAAATGAATAGAAAACAGGAGAGTTGTCAGCATGAGAGGAGCCCTACAAGAATTACAAAAGGGGATTCTGCAGCTTGAAAGGAAAAGACAGGAGAAAGTAAATTGGCATATTGTGGAGAAATGAACATCTGTAGTAATGGTAGCTAAAAGGGGAGATAGAAACCCAATAGTACTGTATGCTTAATATAAAATTCTACTTTTTAGTCTATATAAGAAACAGAATACAATTGAACAAATGAAGACATATTTCTTAATAACAGACATACAAAACAGAAAGAAGAAAATTGGGCCAAAAATAACATAAAAGAGGAAACATGGATACGGGAGCAGAAAACCTTTATGCTATGGAATCTAAGTAGGTTTCTGTCACCCAAATTAGTAAGTTATAAATGAGGTTGTGTAATATAAACCCCAGGGTAAACACACACACACACAAACGTTTTAATAATATAAAGATACAGAAATTAGAAAAGAATCAGTAAGATATATCACGAAAGGTCAACTATACAGAAAGGGAGGTTATGTTAAAGGAAAAGAGGCAAAACATGATATGCCATATAATAAAAAGAATAAAATGCCTGAAATAAGTACTGCCTTTGTAGGAATACTAATGAACATTAATGGAATAAACTCCCCAGTCAAAAGACACAGGTTCTTAGAACGGATAAAAAGCATGATCCAAATCTATGTTGTTTACAAGAGACCTGCCTTAGTCCTAAACATATAAATAAGTAAAAAGTGGAAGGTTGGAAAAAGACATTCCATGAAATCAGGAACCAAAGACACTGGGTAGATATACTAATAACAGGCAAATAGACTTTATGTCAAAAGCTGTTATAAAAGTTAATGAAGGGCAGCATATAATAATTAATCTTTAATTGATACATTCTACTGTAATAAACAAAAATCATAAATTTTATGTACCTAAGCACAGTTACCAAAAATACATGAGGTAAACAGTAGCAAACTGAAGGGAGAAATAGACAACACTACAGTAATAATTGGAGACACTCTCATTAGTAGATAAAATATCTAGAAAACAGATAATAAAGAAAAAGGGAAATTGAAACTTATAAATGACCTATACCAGTGAGATATATAGAGAACACTGCAACCCAGAGCAGAAAGATATGCTTTCTTCTCGAGTGAATATGGTTCATTCTCCAAGATAGACCACATGTTAGGTCACAAATCAAATCTCAATAAACATAGAAAGAATGGAATCATAAAAATCATCTTTTCTAACCATAATGAAATGAAGTTGGAAATCAGTAACAGGCAGAGAACTGGAAAATCCACAAATATATGGAAGATAAGTAACACTAGGCTAAGCAATGAAGTGGGTCAGACATGAAATTGCAAGGGAAATCAGGAAATAACCTGCGATGGAGGAAAAAGGAATGCAACATATTAAAACTTATGACATGCAAGGAAGGCAGTGTTGATAGGCAAATTTATAGCCCTAAACACTTACATTAAAAAACAAGAAAGAGCTAAAATCAAATAAGTGCACAATTGGAAAATAATAATAATAATAATAATAATAATAAGAAAATAGAATAGAGATAGTTAACTATAGAAATAGTTAATGTGAATGAAGGTTAAGCCTGTAGGAGAAGGACAGAATTAGGAGCTTTCTACTGGAGCCAGTATTAAAAGGAATGCCTGAACTCTACTCGATAAATTTGTGGATGTTCAATATGGAAAACCTTGAGAGTTAAAGACCCCAGGAGACCCAGCTTTAGGGCATAGGGACATATTTTCTTGAGTTTTATGTCCAAGAGTTATTACTGTTTCCCACTGAGAAAACTTGGAAAAATTCCCCTTTGTACCTCCAGTAGGGAAAAAAGTAAACATTTTGAAATATGCCTAGAGTGATCTGTTCTCCTTAGTAAGGACTGCCCTCAATAGAAACTGTTTTACCAGTGCCTAACCAATTTGAGTTTGATCTAGTCTAAATGACAGGGGGAAAGGAAAATAAAATAATACAGCCACCTCTACCTTTTCATGTTAGGGAAGGGAAATACTGAAATCAGACAACCTACAACTTTTGATGTGTGGGCAGGTATACACAAAACTCCTGCTTACCTAGCTTTCCTGTCAGTCAACAGGAATTCATTGAATTCTTTTGAGAAGTCTCATTTTTTAAAAAATAAATGTGTTTTTTTAAAAAGATACTTAGATTACATAAATGTTACATAAATTCTCTAGGGGATTCCCATATGCCCCTCTCCCTAGGCCTCCCACAATTTCCCACATTAATAACATCCTTCATTAGTGTGGTAGATTCCTTACAATTGAACACATTTTGGAGCATTCCCTCTAAGCATGGATTATAGATTGCATTGTAGTTGACACTCTCTCCTGCACAATTTTGTAGATTATGGCAAGATATATAATGGCCAGTATCTGTTGTTGCAATGTCATTCAGAACAATTCCCAAGTCCCAAAAATTCCCCCATATTAAACCTGTTTTTCCCTCTCCCTCCCCTCAGAACCTTCAGTGGCCACTGCCTCCACATCAATGATATAAGTTCTTGCATTGCTAGAATTACAATAAGTCTATAGTAAAATATCTGTAAGTCTACTTCAGTCCATTGTTCATTCCCCATTCCTGAGAATTCTTGTATAGCGATGCCCATTCCACCTCTAATTGAGAGGGTCCTTTGATCCCATAGGGCAGATGAATGGGAATTTTTCTGGCAGTGGCAGACTCTCTCTATTCCTTGGGATGGTCATTGTCCATAATCATCTTTTTTTTAGTTGTCCTGAGAGAGTCCAACTAAACTGGATAGTAGGTTTTACAACTCTGATTAAGATTCAGGTCCCACCTGGCACATCGACAGCCCAAAGATTTAAGTCTCTTCAATGTACACCTATGTTGTTGTCAGTGTGAGGCGCAAAGGAAGAGTCAGACAAGTTGATGCATATGAAGCAGAGGGCTGCAGCTCGCTCAGGCAAAACAGCCGTGAGATCACTGTGACCCTTTCTTTTATTCAGCTTACAACAGTGCATAAATTCGCCCCTCCCCCCTCATCTTGCTTTCCCACCATGTTTCTCTTACTACAGCAAGAACACTGCCTTCTCTGGCAGTCTACCAAGGAGCATAAGTATAAACATTGTTTCTAGCCCTAAATGCCTTAGTCTCTACTTTAGTCTCTGCTTCCTTCAGGTCTGGTAATGGGGAGAGACACCCAACTTTTCCCACCCCAAAGGCCGCCATAAAACTTTGGCAGGACGTCCTGCCAGTCAGAGAAGGGTTTCGAGGGTCTCTCCTCACTACCGAGATCCCGGGATATTGGATGAACCCACAATTGAGTGGGATCACTTATTTAAAATTTTGAAAACAGAGAGTTGGACTAGAGGTAACAGTAATTATCTACATATGCTCGCCTATGTTTAGCTCTAAGAATATGCTCCCGTTTTTCTGGTTCAATCTAAGTTTATCTGGCTCTTTGTTTCTTCCTTCATTTCCCCCTTATTTTTTAATTGTAATAGCATAATGTGCATAGTAGCACATGCATTAACCTAACTTCTGGAATGAATTCCCAACTCACTTTGAAGTTTCTTAACCATATAAAACATTTATCTTTAATTTTCACCTGTTTGGTCAAGGGCGTTTTCCAGTTGCATTGATATTTGGTGCTTGGTAGTAATCCTTTGGTGCCAGGGTGTCCTAATTTCAATTTTTCTTAAAGCAGCAGAATATTCCATTGTATGTATATACCACATTTTGTTTATGCAACCATTGGTTGATGGACACTTGGGGAGTTTCCATCTTTTAGAAATCCTTTTTAAGTGGTTTCTGTCTATTTGGAGCCCCTTACCCATCCAAATGAATTTGATAATAGTGTTTTCCATTTATTAAAAACTGCTGTATATGTCTATTAAGTCCAGGTCCTAGATCTAATGTATTATTCAGAGTCTTTTTCTCTTTATTGATTCTCTTTCTATTCTAACTAATGGTGATAATGGAGTATTAAAGTGCCCCACTATAATTGTAGAGGCATTTATTTCTTTACTTAGTTTTTCCAGTGTTTTCCTAATGTATTTTGAGGTACCTTGATTAGGTGCATAAATGTTTATTATTGTGCTCTCTTCTTGAAAGATTACTCATTTTACTAATATATAGTGCCCATCTTTGTCCCTTACAATAGTTTTACATTTAAAGTCTATTTTGTCCGATATTAGGATAGCTACTCCTGTACTTTTTGGTTATTGTTTGCTTGTAAAATTGTTTTCCAACTATTTACTTTCAGCCTCCTTGAATCCCTGGGTGTAAGTTGGGTTTTGTGTAGACAGCATATAGATGGATCATATTTCCTTATCCATTCTGCCAGTATGTGTCTCTGGACTGGTGAGTTTAATCCATTTAACATTCAATGTTATTACTCTCAATGAATTTCTTACATAAGCCATATTTTCTTTGGGTTTATGTATGTCATATGTTGTTTTTATTTCTCTTTTTGTCTTTTTAGTTGTTCTTACACTGTCCTCCAACTCTCTCTCCCTTGTTTTTTCCTTTCAACCTATAGAACATCCCTTAGTATTTCTTAAAGTACAGGTTTCTTATTGGCATACTCTCTGAAATTTTGTTTATCAGTTAGTATTTTGAACTCTCCATTATTTTTGAATGCCAGTTTTGCTGGAGAGAAAATTCATGGCTGAAAGTTTTCTTCTTTTAGTACTTTGACTATGTCATACTACTCTCTTCTTGCCTCCATTGTTTCAGATGAGAAATCAGCAATAAATCTTATTCTGCTTCCTTTGTATGTGATGGTTCTCTTTTCTCTTGCTGCCTTGAATATTTTCTTTTCGTCTTGTGCATTGGATACTTTGATAATTATTTGTCTTTGAGTAGGCCTGTTGAGGTTTATACTGTTTGGGGTGCGCTGTGCTTCCTGGACATGTATATCCATCTCCCTCAATAAGGTTAGGAAGTCTTCAGCCATTATTTCATCAACACTCTTTCTGCTCCCTTTCCCTTCTCTTCTCTTTCTGGGATACCTATAATGTGTATGTTTGTGCGTTTTGTGTTGTCATTAAATCTCTAAGTCCCTGCTGGATTTTTTCTATCTTTTTATCTATCTGTTCTACTATCTGTTTGCTTTCAGATGTACTGTCTTCCACATGACTAATTCTTTCTTCTCCAGTTCAAATCTGGTGTTATGTGAATCCACTGTCTTTTTTATTTCTTGGATTGTGCCATTCATCACCATCATAGCTGTTATTTTATGCACGTTAACAATTTCTTCAGTATGTTCTCCCAGTGTCTACTTATTATCCTTAATCTCTTCCTTTACTTCAGTAAGTTGGTCCATTATATTTGTTTGGACATCTTTGATTCATTGTTTGATGTTCTGCATCTCTTCCTGGTTTTTAGTATGTTCATTGGACTCATCCATGTCTTCCTGTTTCTCAGTATGGTTTTTAATTTTTTATTTCCCTCTCATCATCATTTTATCTTGATGGGTTTATTCAGTTGATTAGCTTCTCTCACGGCTAGAGAGTTTTATTTAGCTGGTGGTTCTGTGCGTTTGTTAAGATTTCTCTTTGACACTTTGTTCTTCTTGTTCTATTTCTTTGCTTTTTTCTATGTTCCTTGAAGGAAAAAGATTAGAATCTGAGGAATAAAAAGAGGAAAGAAAGGAAAAAAAGTAATTGTAATATTGAGAAAAGTTAGAAGAGGGGCCTTATAAGACTTAGTAAAATGAATATTTAACTCATGTAGGCAGTGTAGAATAATAGGAAAAAAAACTGGAGTACTTATAATGGAATTGTAAACCCAAAAGAGGAAAATATATAATGATTTTGAAGGCCAGAATGATGAGAAGAGAGAGAAAGAGTAAAGAGAGGGCTGAAAGGAAATAGTTAATAATAATTTAAAAAAAGAAAACAGAATAGACACAATAGAAATTGACATCCATGAAATTGCAGACTAATGAAAAAAGGTGGAATGTAAGAACAAAAATACAAAGCAGAAGGTAAAAAGGTGAAGGAAGAAAAAGAGAGAGCATTCGTAGACAAAATCAATATACAAAGAGAATGGGAAATCAAGGAAGAAGAAGCACAGCAAAGAAGAAACAAGCTAGCAGTACCTAATTTTAAAAAAAGCATGGGTTGGAGGAAAGCAAAGCAAGAAACAAACAAACAAACAGAGGAAAACTAAACAAACACACAAGGAAGCAGTCAAACAAAGAACCAGAAGCCTCCAAAATTATAGTGTGGGGATTTAATACACTATTATCACCATTAGACAGAACATCTCTACAGAGACAATAAAGAAACAAAGAATATGAATAATGCATTAGAGGATCTGGACCTAATGAACACATGCACTACATCCCAATACAGCGGGGGATACATTCTTCTCGAGTGCATATGGATCATACTCCAAGATAGACAAGATGATAGGCCACAGAAAAACTCTCAAAGAATTCAGAAAGATTGAGATTATGCAAAGTAATTACTTTGACCAAAATTGAATGAAATTGGAAATCAGTAAGGGCCAGAGAACCAGATTAGGAAAAATATATGGAAGTAACACAGCACACTCTTAGGCAAACAGTGCACCAAGGAGGAAAACTCAAAAGAAATTAGTAACTACCTTGAAACAAATGAAAATGACAAAACAACATATCAAAACCTATGGGATGCAGCCAAAGCTGTCCTGAGAGGGACGTTCACAGCCATAAATGCATATATTAAAAAAGAAGAAAGAGCTAAAATTGAAGACCTAACTGAACCCCTGGAGGAATTGGAAAAACAACAACAAACTGACTCCAAAGAAGTAGAAAAAAAGAAATAAAAAAGATCAGAGAAGAACTAAATGAAATAGAAAATAAGAAGCACTAGAAAAAATAAACAAAACCCAAATATGGTTCTTCAAGAAGATCAATTTAATTGACAAACCCTTAGACAGGCTAACAAAGAAAAACAAAAAGCAGATGCAAATACACAAAATAAGGAATGAGGAAGGGGATATCACTAATGACCCCACAGAAATAAAGAGTATCATAAGAGAATAGTTTGAAAAGTTATATGCCAAAAAGAATGACAATTTAGAGGAAAAGGACAAATTCCTAGACATTCACAAAAAGCCTATATTGAAGAAAGAAGAAATTAATGAGCTCAATACTCCAATTACAAGTAAAGAGATAGATTCAGTCATCAAAAACCACCCAACTAAGAAAAGCCCTTGACCAGATGGCTTCACAGCTGAATTCTACCAAACATTCCAGAAAGAGCTAACACCAGTCATGCTTAAGCTCTTTCAAAAAGTAGAAGCAGAAGGAACAATGCCTAACTTATTCTATGATGCCAATATTACCCTAATACCAAAGCCAAACAAAGTCATCACAAGAAAGTAAAATTACAGATCAATTTCTCTAATGAACCAGATGAAAAATCCTCAAAAAATTCTTGCTAATTGCATTCAACAACATAACAAAAGAATTAAAAACCATGACCAAATAGGTTTCATCCTGGGTATGCAAGGATAGTTCAACATAAGAAAATCAAACAATGTAATACACCACATAGACAGATTGCAAGAAAAAAATCACATGATCATCTCTATAGATGGAGAAAAAGCATTCAACAAAATTTATCACACTTTCCTGATAAAAATACTGCAAAAGATAGGAATTGAAGGGAACTTTCTGAACATGATAAAGGGTATATACATAAAAAAATCCCAGAGCTAACATCATCATCAATGGTGAAATCATAAAAGCATTCCCTCTGAGATCGGGAACAACACAAGAATGCCCACCATCTCCACTCCTATTTAACATTGTCTTAGAATTAGTTTCTCAAGCAGTGAGGAAAGAAGATATAAAAGGCATCCAAATTAAAAAGAAGAAGTAAAATTTTCATGGGAAGCAGGTGTGGCTCAGTGGATAGAGCCCCCGTTTACCATATGGGAGGCCCGGGGTCGCGTCCCGAGGCCTCCTTGTGAGGGCACGCCGGCCTGAGCGGTGCGGTGGGCTGATGCAGCAACCTCACGGCAGGAAGCGGGTGTGGTGCAATGGATAGAGCACCCGTTTACCATATGAGAGGCCCCGGGTTCGTTTCCTGGCACCTCCTTGTGAGGGCAGGCTGGCTCGCGCGGCGCCCTGGGCTGATGCGGCAAGACCTCTCAGCAAGGGGGAGATAAGCAGACACAGAGAAGACATGCAGCGAATGGACACAGCAGCACAAGC
>JAQZBX010097863.1:0-11643 GCA_029593785.1 Cabassous unicinctus | reverse complement strand
AAAAAAAAAATCAGACTTTCCGTTAATAAATAAGGAATCTCAGTTCCACAACACAAAACACACATGTTCAAAGTGCAAATTTCTGCCATTAGCCTGGGACTTTTCTCACTGTCTCCCTGATACAGAGCTCTGTCTTACAGTAAGAGACTATGTAAAGGGCAGCCCCCTCCCTCTTGGGAGCCTGCTTCCAAGCAAGTGAGCACCATTGCGAGCCATATGAGGGTAAGGGGGATGGAGGTGCTGGGGTCAAAGAGGAGGGAAGTGGTCCCCATGTAGCCTTCCCTTCTGAAGCCCAGTGGGGAATGGAGGAAAAGGGGGCGAGAGATGTGTGCTGTTTTAACAGCTCACCCTACTAAGGGGCCCTAAAGTGCCAAGTCAAGCTGCCAGCCTCTGGAGATTAGAATTGTATGATACTTTGAGGATAAGTGTGCTGTGGTGGGTAGAAGCCAGAACCATAGGGCAGCAGTAGAGGAGGAGAAGGGGTTTAGAGGATGGTTATATACTATAAGAATTAGAAGCTGATCCAGAGTACATCACAGTTATAGGTTGGAAAAGGGAATCTGTCAATTAGCAGGAAGTTGGCCTGGCTGGAACTGAGTTTGAGAGCTTCTTCTCACATTAAGAGCTTCTTTTTTTTGGTCTACCTTTCTGTTAAAGGCAGCATCACTTTTATAAAGGGGACAACAGAGGGAGAATAGGGAATAGGTGTCTGTGTGTATGTGTGTGCGTGTGTGTGTACGCTGTATTCCACAATGGAAAGAGCAGGCCCTTCAGTTATTTTACTAGATTTTAAATGCTTTAAATTTTTTTTTTTTTTTGTCCTTTTATCTTTTAAATACAAAGTCTGAGCTGTCCAGTGCCCAAAGTCTTTCTCCCACTAAGGTCCAGTAGAGTCTGAATCTTCAATCAGAACCTCTGTGGTAGCACCGAGGATATCCGAGTTCATGACCAGCCCTTCAGTGCCCCCACTGCTGCTGCTTCCCACAAAGATCTTCCCGTCAGCCATCAGGCTCACCCGTTCTGTCCCACTGCAGTATGACTTTGACATCCCTTCAGCTTCAAGCAGTAGGCACTCTCCAGAGGTTGAGTTTCCCAAGGGTTCAGGAAGAAGAGGAAGACCCTGACCATCTGCAGGTTGTGTCAGGGACTCTGGGTTAGTGCCCAAGATATCTGTGCTGGTGATGAGGGCGCCTGCATTGGCAGCCAGAGCTTCTGCAATCAGCACCTCGGGGTGGCTTTTAGCTTTGTGTGCCACTACACTGTCCTTCTTCTCAAATTTTTTGCCACAGATATTGCAAGAGAACTGGTAGAAGGAGTCTGCATCATGCTTCTTCATGTGCCAGTTAAGGGATGCCTTTTGTCGACAAGTAAATCCACAGATCTCACATCTAAAAAGAGTGGAAGAGGAAATGGCTGATTAAGTAGAGAAAGGAAGAGCTCTTATTTGGGGTCAGAGCTCACATATACTTCCTGTGAAGGATTAGGAAAAGTTACTAGATGAAAAACAAATCTGATTTTTCCTTCTGTTTGCTTGAAAAACATAAAGAAACAGAAAAATAAGGTCACTGAATACCTCCCCCTCAATCAATACTCACCCTTTAATTTGATAAAAGTAAAGAGCAATGGCAGCTGAGATGTTTGAAAAAGGACTAACCTCAAGTGGGATTTATGCACTTCTCACTCAGATGTTCACCAGTAAATAAATACTTACTGTAGTGGCTTCTCGCCAGTGTGAATCATCCGGTGCACTGCCAGATTGTGGGAACTCTTGAAGGCCCGAGCACAATATTCACAAATATAGTCCCTCTGATCTAAGAGGAAAAATAACATTATTAGCATTCTATTTGGAATCCTGTTAAGTGTTTTTCTTAGCTTACAATAAGTAGATGAACAGGCAATGCTGTCTTCAATTGGATAAACAAAATTTTAAAAAAGAAATAGTATTTTCATCTTTTAGTCCTTACATTCAGTAGCATATGGACCTGTTAAAAAACTAGATAATATAAATGGAATCTTGATCTCTATTTTACCAGTAATCCAGATCTTGGATAAACTGGCAAACAAACAACTAAATGTTCTAAAGATTTTATTCTTTAAAATAATATTTTTCAGATTGTGAAAACTGAATGCTTACATATAAAGAATGTGGCATTCCCTAGAAGAAAACTGTTCCATATCTAAAGTGGTAATTATATCCTATTTCAGGTTTAATAAAATGTTTTCCAATATAATCCAAACTTCTCTCAAAAGATTCTAGTTGCTATCAAATATACGTAAACTGTATATAAAAAAAACAGTACCTATCATTTCTTTACCCTATTCTCCTACCCACATCTTCTCAATTATTCAACTACCTCCCTCTCTCTTTCTTCACAATAACCCCAAATTCCACAAGATTTTTTGATGAATGTGGTAACATGGTGTGGAATCCATGGGGCAAAATGGCACTCTAGTTATTTCTTTACCACTTACTTGTAGCCTGTGGACAAATGGTACTCAATATATATCGGTTGAAGGAATAATCATTGCATTTTCTATGTTTTTCACTTAAAATTGCTAGAAATAATCACAGTGAAAACATGACTACAAGTTAAAAGGTGAACAATAATCAATTTAATTCTATACACCTTCAAAAACAGCTCTAAAACCAAGTGTGGGAAAAGAGCCATGTTGTTCTCAAACTTGAATGTACTTAGGATTCAACCTGGGAATCTTAGGCTTATATTTAGCTAAAATAGTCTAAAAGTGATTGCCAGAAACTACTTTTCTATGTAATAAAACAGTATTAATAAGGAGAAGAAATGGAGATATGGCAGTCTCTCTAGAGAAACAAAGGAAAGATGTTATTTTTCTCTCAAGAAACATGGTATAATGCAAAGTCTGTAGACTTAGAAGTGATCAAGACCTGAGTTAAAATCTTTTGAAAAAGTCTCCCATGTGCCAGGCCCTGGGCAATAAAATTAGCACTTAATACATTATCTCATTTCATTCTTACAGTAACTCTGTGATGTTGGAACCATTATTATCCTTAATTTTACAGATGAATAAAAGTGAGCAGAGGAAAAATTAAATAACTTGCCTGAGGTCACACATATAGTAAATGATAGAAAGAGTGTGACCTTGGGTAGTAGACATGACATCTCTGCAACTTCAACTCATCTTAGCCTTTAGGATTGTTGTGAAGATAATAAACTAACAAAGTGTCTGGCACATAGTTACTGGTAGCTCTAATGCCCAGTCCAATTTGTTTCTGTTAGCCTCATTGGATGCAGACTGCAGTGACTATAAATGAATGGAATTTAAATCTAATGCATAATATGTATTATGAAGATAGTTTCTTTTTCAGCCAGTAGCTCCTACAGAAGCCTTCATGAGAATTTTATGGCTAGCCTTTATGATTTCAATAGCAGCAGAAGTCCCAGGAGCTATGTGGTTTACATAAACTAATAAGCAAGCCTCTTTTAATATTTAGGCTTTCTCCCCATATCCTTTACTTTTAGTCCTTAAGAACTACTACAAGTATCTACCTGAAACAGAATTAGAAAATCCTGGTTCTGCTAAAAACTAGCTATGTGACCATGGACAAGTTAGTTGATGTTGCTAAGCCTCTGGTTTTGTAGCTATGACACGAGGCTAATACAAGCAAACTTAGTAGTGCTGAGTGGACAGACTAACAATAATCTATGTGAAGTATGTGTCCACAATTGTCAGATTACATGTTCAATAAAAGTTCATTATCTAACTACCCCAAATAGTGGAGCTCCTGAGGGCTCTGGAGACACCTAGGTCCTACGGTCATGGCACATAGCTCTGGAGTTTGGTGCCTTGGCAGTGGTCCCTACTTTGGAGTTTGTGTTCCCGAGTGTGATAGAGTTGGCCTCAGTTGTGACTTCTCTACACATGCCTCTTCTGTCCCTTCTATTTGAAGCTATAGTTGGTGCTGAAGTTGGTAGGTGTATGTCCAAGAGACTTTAATCTTTGGGCTACCCATGTGCCAGCTGGGCCCTGAGCCTCAGTGGACTTGCAACACCTACTCTCTAGTTCATTGGACTCACCCAGGACAACTAACAAGGAGGATGGACAACCACCATACCAAGGAACTGAGAGAGTCTACAACTGCAAGCAAGGGAGTCCCATCCATTAGCCATATGGGATCAAAACCCCTCTCAATTAGAGGTGGTGTGGGCATCACCATCCCAGAATCCTCAGGACTGGGGAATAAAATATGAACTAGAGTGGACTTACTAGAATTCTACTACAGACTTATTGTGATTCTAGCAATGGAAGAAATTATATCACTGATGTGGAGACAGTGGCCACTGGGGTGCTGACGGCAGGGAAAAAGAGGGAGAGGTATAATATAGGCACACTTATGCAACTTGGAATTGTCCTGAATGACACTGCAATGACAGATACAGGCCATTATATATCCTGCCATAACCTACAGAATTGAGTGGGAGAGAGTGTAAACTACAATGTAAACTATAATCCATCCTTAGTGGCAATGCTCTAAAATGTATTCATCAATTGCAATGAATGTACCACACCAATGAAAGAAGTTGTTAATGTGGGGAAAAGTGGGAGCTGTGGGGAGCGGGGCATATGGGAATCCCTTACATTTTCATATTTTTTTATGTAACATTTTATGTAATTCTAAGTATCTTTTAGAAAAAATAAAAGAGAAATTTAAAAAAAGTTCATTATCTATGTCATAAAAGTTCTCAAAAAAGTCAAAGGATAATAGTTCAAAGGCCCTAGTTTGTTAATCCTTTGTAAAATTTATGCTTTATTATAGTTTATTTCCATACCTTTCTCCCACGCTTGACTGTGGGCTCTTTCAAGAAGATATATGGTTTAAAAAAATTGTATCATTACTAACTGCACACCTAGAAGACAATGCGTTTAACTATTTGATGAATGGTCTTTTTGTTTTTTAAAAAACAAAACAAAACAAAACAAAAACTACCTGTATGATGTTTGGCATGTCGCAGAAGTTGCTTCTGGAGCCTGAAGAGTCGTCCACAGGAGGGATGGGGGCATACATATTTCTTCTTCAGCAAATGCTGGTATTTAATGTGGTGCTAAGTGAAAAGATTAAAATTAAGGCTCCCTAAAAGCTCTTTCCATTGCTAAGTCAAAAGTGCTGAGGGAAAACCAAATACTTTGTATATGGGTAAGAAAGCAGTTTAATAAACTGCTAAGAAGATAGGTCCAATCTATGTCATTCACTAGCAGTACAATCTAAGGAAAGGTACTCAATTATTTTAAAATTTGGCTCACATTTATAAAAAGGGGATAACAATAATTGTCTCACAGTGTTGTTCTGGAGATGCAAAGATTACATGTTGTATAGTGTATTAATCGGCACATATAAGAGTATAACAATAGTGGGTATCATCATCATAACAGAAGCAGAATCCAAACTCAAGGCCTTAGCATCATACACACAAAAAAAGCTAAACATTTTTTATTCATTCTGAACAGTATCCTATAAAATATTGGCTTGATTTGCTAATTTTATTTTTTCTAATATATTTTCAAATAAAGTCTGCTGTGTCTTAGTGTGTTGTTACATTCATCTCTGACATCAGAAGTATTTATACCATATTGGGAAACATTGGAATATTCCAAGATTCCAAGGAAAGTCATCTATTTGAACCTCAGTCTCTTAGTCACTTTTGTAACACAATGATTGAAGTAATTTTATCTTTAAAGATGTTTTTTTGACACTGTGTGTTCTTCATGTGTTCTTATAAGAAAAATTACAAAGCCTATATCAAGGCCACAAATAATAAAGCCAGATGAAGTACGAGAACTAGTAATGGAATATACCTGAAAGGCTGCCCTATATAACAACTTCACTGACCTGCAGATAACGAGGGTGAGCAAGAACAGTTCCACATCCTTCCATTTCACAACGGACGTACTGAATCGGAGGCTTTTTTCTATTAACAAAAGGTAGGAGAAAAGTCAGCAACAGAAAAGTGGCAGTCTGTATAGTAGACTTTAACTCCAGCTGCACCATAGGGAATAGACTCGGCATCAAGACATTAATGAAGTTGATTGTGTGAAATTTTTAATAGCCATTCTTTGAAGGATTATTACAAGGGCTAAACATGTAGTGTGGTAAGCTAAGGCTTTTGTGGACCCCAGAAAAGATCATGTCCTTAGAGCTAATCCAACCCTGTGGGTGTGAACCTATTGTATGCAGGACCCTTTGATTAGATTACTTCAGTTAAAGATCTGTGATTAGATTACTTTGGTGAGGTGTGAGGCAGGGTGGGTCTTGATCTGCTTACTGGAGTCATTTATAAACAGGATGAATTTGGAGACACAGACAGAAAAGACCCAGGAGCACAGAGAGAAACCCCCAGAAGCTGAGAAAGTCCTGGAAGCCAGAAGCATGAAATCAACAGAACCCCAGAAAGAGACAGCCACAGGAGCAAAGAGAAAACTGGAGGAAGCCAGGAGCTGCAAGACATGGAGAAGGGAGAGACAGCAGATGCCGCCATTGTGCCCTGCCAAGTAACAGGAGTCCAGGATCACCAGCAGCCATGTCTTCGTAGAGAGAGCTACACCTGAATCCTTGATTTGGACATTTTTCTCAGCCTCGGAACTGTAAGCTTAGAAGTTAATAAATTGCCATTATAAAAGCCAACCCATTTCTGGCATATTGCCCTGGCAACCTTTAGCAAAGAAACAGGAGGGTAAAGTGCCTAGCACCAAAAATAAAGTACAGAATAAGAGTATAAGCTACTCACCTCCTTTTGGGTAACCGTGGACTTTTGTCATCTTTTCGCCTTCTTCCTCTCCTATAATTAAAGAACATATTCCAGAATGATGCTTAAAGAGTGAAGGATGGTGGAAGGCATATATTCAAGGTCAAAGAGCAGATGGTAGACACAAAGGATAACCCCAGAATACAAAGAAGCATCTGGCAAATCAAGGAAAGATTTCACTCTGAAATATGAAATAATTTCACTTTCAAGTCAGCCTCCATCAAAAATTAAATATATATCTTTTATAAACTATGGAAGATCTGGATAAACCTCAAAGGTTATTACTTAAAGAGATGTTATACTGAAAAATTTAGTCACAATTAAAAGTAGAATAAAAGAATATTATCTAAAAATATAAACTATACTGTCCTTATAATAGAACCAAAAAGCCTAAACAAACACTTAAACTGTTAGCTGCTTGCAGCCAACTATCAACATCCTCAATACACTCCCTCCATTTTTGCCCCCAGTGGCTTCAAAATCTGTTAGATTTCCATTTTCAGCGGTAACTGCCTACTCACTTCCTAGGTGGTTCCTCATCTTCCTTAATATCATTCTCTTCTTCTTTCACCTCTACCTCAACTTCCACTTTAATTTCCTTCTTCTCTTTCTCTTCTTTCACCTTCCCTGATTTTCTTCGTGGCTTTGGGGTGTCCCTAAAAACACAAATACCCTTCAAGTTGGTATTCAGCAAAGGAGCAGGGCAAACCTTAGGGTAATCACTGGTTTATTATAAAATTATTATCTTCAGCTCAAGAGATGTGATTTCCCACCAACTGTTCCTTCTATATACAGTAATGGTATATTGGATGACTCCAAGTTAAAGATGCCCAGAATCAAATCTCACTACAGTGCTAAAGAGAAACAGGAGAAGAGTAAAAAACAAAAAACAAAAAAACACAACTTGAAGTATGCAGGCAATTCATGATACCTTGTTAAAATAAAACATGCAAACAGTAGTTTGGATATGATCAAAATAAAGTTTTACAAATGGAAAAGAAGATTATATAAGTGGGTGGTAATGAGTATCATGCAGATTTGTAAAACAAGTGCATAATTAATTACTCTTTAAAAATTTAGTCTATACCCATTAGTTAGGCACAAGACAAAAACAAAAGCATGTAATAATGCTTTCCTGCTTATTTTTCATGATGTGTCTGGAAAAAAAAAAATCTGAGAAATGCCTTTCTAAGTGGGGTTTGTAAGTCTCATCTCTTGGGTCATCTTTGAATGGTATTTCCTCTTCACTGATTAACATCTCCTCCTCCTCTTCTTCTTCTTCATCACTACCGAAAGAAGCAAACAGAGATGAGAAATTCTAGTTGTAAGGATTATGTCTGACTAGATTTTATTTGGTAATTTGTTTAGAGGTAGCCGAAGACTGACATTAAGTTATTAGAATTTTCATTCTTATGATCTAGTTGGACTGCAATCTTGCTGTTTTATCCCTAAAGAGTAATTGGAACAAACAATATATAAATCCTAGATATGCTGTCACTTCATTAAATAAAAATAGGGTGGATGACTGCTCAATAGCACTATGAGTTAAAAAATTATATTCCCATGTCTAGTAATGTGCTGTATCAAAAAAGACCTATCAACAGAACAAATTACATGACATATCATAGAAGATGATGATAAACAAACAAACAAACAAACAAAAAAAAACCACTGGTCAAAACACCCACATTTCACATTAGTGTTTATCACAGAAGAAGCCATACATAGAAGTTACTCAAGACACAGTTTTTAAACCAGTAACTAAAGATTGCATGGTTAAAGCTCTAATCAAGGACAAGGTTGAATTTAAATTGAGTACTAAAACTGAATTATCTAAGAGCAAGTTGATTTATGTTTCAGCTCAAGATCCTTTCAAATAGAAAACAAACTTCTGAATCATTTAATGTGATTGTGCTCTATGCCCCAAGAGTTTATATATGAAATGTAAAAGGTTTTTTACCTAATGCCACCTGGAGACTGACGCTCTTCTGCAACATCTGGGGAAAAATAAAGCAAAAAAAAAGTTAAAAAAGAAAATCTATATGTAGATACAGATGAATTTCCTCTCTGTGGCCAAAAGATTCAAATCAAATTACTGCCTGAGGTAATTATACAAAAGGAGAATATCTGCAAATTGTCCAAAAAGAACAGTCGCTATACCACCACATTCTGATCCTGAAAGTTAAGCTGTTTTGGTAAATGGTCAACATTATATTTCAAACCAACAGGCAACTAATTATTAAGTAACCATGCTGTACTTATACTGTACCATAATCGAGCTGATCTGTATTTGGTTCTGACTTGCAGATGAGCTGCAACGAACCAGTCTTGGACCTAGAGCTTCGGGTGTTCTCTGTGTCACGATGGCGAGAGACAGATGTCCTGCTACTACTGCGCCAGCCACGGCTAGGTCTAGTTGCAGCAACGGAAACTTCCTGAGACAGGGTAGAATCGTTTTCTTCCTCTTTCTCTTCCTTGGGATCTAGGTGGAAACATATAGCGTTATTTTGAGTTTACAGTTAACCTATAACCATTCATGTATACCTACTATTGTAAATCTACTCAATGACAATAGGATAAATGATTTTTATGTTTTTAAAAAACATCCAAATTTTTAGCAAAATTGTAGAAGCAAAAAAGAAAATTATTTTAAAATTTATTCTTAATGCCATCACTCAAAAGAATATAATTCACATTACAAAGTAGTAATTATGAATCACCCCATTTACTAAAAAAGCAACAGTAAGAGAAGTACACAAAATACACCTAGCAATTCAATTCTTGTATTCTAATCTTTAAATCTAAGATAACAGACACTACATTAAGTGGTACAAAAAAGATGATCAGAAGTACAGAAGCATGAAAAAAAGGAAAGAACAACTGGTCTAGATGTTTCAACAACTAAACAATCCTAGCTACAAGGTGCTACATTCCCTTAAGAAGTGCCTTCCCTTAATTCTATTCAAATGTTTTGCTTAGAACTATACCAAAAATTTGAATTCATCCACAGGCATGTACAGCTCCAATGTTGTCTTATTTCAATTCTTTAAGACAATATACAAACACACACAATCTGATATTGTTAAACTGCATTTCCCATGCTTTAGGGGTGAGTGAAGTGAGGTAGGGCCACCCTTTTCTGCACAATAATAATATAAGTTAGGTATTAGAAAATGGCTTTTTTATCTACAGTAGTTCATTGTTTAGACCTTATATTATATAATTATGTGACACCGTTTTGAAAGTAGAAGATTCTTTTATTTCAGAATGGGATAGGCCTTCCCAAGAATAGTACAAAACTTAAAATTTAGAAATCTTAAGACTGGCACATCTGACTATATATAAACATTTTGTACACAGCAAAAACCACCATAAGCAAAATCTAACAGACCAATAGAAAAATGGCAACTCAGTGAAAGCAAAAATATATAGCTTTCAGACAGACAAACACAAAACAAAACAAAAAATGTTCAACCCACTCATGAGAGAAACTCAACTGAAAATTATAAATTTTTCACCAGTCATACTGGCAATGATCCACATGTATGACAATACACTATACTGGCAAGGCTGCAAAACAACAGGCACAAATGCTACAGAGGACAATTTGGTAATATCTATCAAAATTACAAATGCACACACCTTATTCCTTGAAGTTCAACTATTAAGAATTTACCTTACAAAATTACTATCATATTACAAAATGACTTATGTATACTGTTAAGTTGTTACAATGCTGTTTTTAACTACCAAAAGATTAGAGACGTAAATATCAGGGGAGGACTGGTTATATGAATTATGGTACATCTATTCAGTGGGAACAGACAAGATACTTATGTTAAGTTTTAAATAAAAAAAAAAGAACAAAAATATATACATATATATCTTAACTTTAACAATGCTTCTAGAAGGATACATAAGAAATTGATAAATACTGGTTATCTCTAGGGAAGGAAAATGGGTGGCTGAAGGATACAAGCAGGAACCATATACTCTTTTGCACTTTTTGAATCTGGAATACTTGTATTTATTACCTATTCAAAACAGACATAATTTAAACAAAACTACTTATATCCATCAATTCCACCTCTATCTACCTAGCAAAATAAACTGGCACACAGAAGTTCACTGCAGTATGCTTACAAAAGCAAAAGAATAGAAACAACCTAACACTCTATCAATGATAAAGTGGTTAAATAAACCAAGTTACATTATGATGAAGCACTATAAAGAATGATATGTTATCATCTGCAAAAATATTGTTAAATGGGAAAGAGACACAAAATATACGGCGAGATTTTTGGGTAACATTTATTTTTAAAAGGTATCACTAAACAGTTTACTTCACTATGTAATACGGTGGGGAGTAAGGCTACTATAGCTTTGCTATACTATTTGATAGTTTTATGAGAATATATTGAGGTAGTGAAATAAAATTAATTTGAAATGCAGAGTCAAACAGCAGTGAGGACACTTGAAAATCTGACATTTATTATTAAATCAGTTGTGCATGTTTTAAATCTTTTCCACTCATCATTGCCCTTCTCATCCTCCTCCTATTTTAAGTGCAGAAAAAAGGAGGCGGTGTTAAGAGTTGAAAAATTCCTGAAAGACCATCTACCATCTAATCTAGGAACAATGGTTTTTATTCATAAAATAATTGGAAAGCCAAAGAAGACAATTTGTTCAAGATCACAAAGCATACCAGGATTTAGAAATAATGTCCTGAGACTAGTAACCAAGGACTTTTTAAAAATATCTAGGTCATGGCTACTTTTAAGATGTCTACAGGGAAGCAGCTGTGGCTCAAGCAATTGAGCTCCCCAAATGGTCCTTCCCATATACCATGGAGGACCCCAGTTCA
>JAQZBX010097862.1:0-11643 GCA_029593785.1 Cabassous unicinctus | reverse complement strand
CCTTATTTGACCCCTCTTCTAACTTTTATCAACGTTATTATTATCCTTCTTCCGTTCTCACATCTTTTGATTCCTCTGGCACTAATCTTTTGCCTTCAAGGTAACATAGAAAGAAGCAGAAAATAAAATAAGAAGAAAAAGTGTCAAAGAGAAAACTTAACACACACACAGAACCACCAGCTAAATAAAACTCTAGAGGAGGGAGAGAAGCTAATCAACTGAATAAATCCATCAAGATAAAATGATGACTAGAGGGCAACAAAAAATTACAAACCACAGGGAGAAACAGGAAGACATGGACCAGTCCAATGAACAAACTAAAAACCAGGAATATATCAGAACATCAAACAACTAATCAAAGCTTTCCAAACAAATATCATGAACCAATTTAATGAAGTGCAGGAAGAGATTAAGGATATAAAGAAGACACTGGGAGAACATATTGAAGGAATTGTAAACATACACAAAAAGATAACGGATATAATGGTGATCAATGGCACAATCCAAGAAATCAAAAAGACCCTGGATTCACATAAAAGACTATAGTTATTATTATGATAATATTCATGCAAGACAATCAGAGGAATTTATTATTAAAAAAATTAAATTGTCTTTAGCTCTTTGTTCTTTCGACAGAAATACTTCCAAATAAAACACCTACCAGGAATTTTTTAAAAAACAACATTTTATTATACTAATATTGTAATTATTCCTCAGAAAGAAACAGAGTTTCCTGAAAAAATTACTGAATCAAGTGTTAAAAAAAAAGAATTTGGAACTCATTGTACCATAAATTAAGGAAGTTCTAAAAGATGGTGAGATAAAAAGACACAGAAACAACTTTAAGTGGCTCCAAGCAACCAAGTCAGGGGTAGTATGAGCATGAAAATAACTAAAGATAGCAATAAAATAGGAAACTTTTTTTTTCACACTGATACACATGAATAGTAAATGAGGGAGAAGGGAAAGCTTTTTATTACAATAAAATTCCCACCAACAAATGGAGAAGCATGATTGAGTTTGAAAATCATATTTTATAAACATTATGGTAATAATTTTCCCAGTCAAGGATTACCAATGCATGCTAAAAAATACAGGGTAAAATATGAGAAGTTCCAGGATATACATAGTCTCAAATATATCCCTGCAAAATACTTACTCATTACAAAAATGAAAAGATAACTCTATTAAGAAGCCTGGCAGACTACACTTCATCCAAATGATCTTGTTACCATCACCAGCAATAGGACAAATGGACACCATGTACTCCCCCATTCCCCAATATAATATACAGGGAAGAACATAGCATCCCTTCAGTGGTATTCCTACCCAAGATATGCACCTATGTCCAATCACATGGAAACATTAGAGCAGAGGTTCTTAACCTTTTTTGTTCCACAGACCCCTTTGCCAGTCATGTGAAAATCACAGACCCCTTACTAAGTCCACACTATAATGTATATTATTTAATAAATATATCACACCTGAACCAACACATCCCCACAAGAATAATGTGTTTTTGAATTCCAATTCTAGATAATGGACCCCTTATTAAGAATCCTTGCATTAAAGAAACCCATATTGAGCCATATAATCCATAAACATTAAGTTTCTGAAAATCAGGGAAAGATATACACTGTTCCTGATTGAAGGATTGTAAAGAGACATGACAACTAAATGAAATGTTCCATTGTGGACCATGGCCTTTAGTTGTAATGGACATAACTGCACAATTGGTGAAACCTGAATGGAGGTGAATCTTGAATAGATGGTAGTGATGTATCATGTTAATTTAGAAAATAATTAATGGGTCATTTTTTTTTTTATGTAAGAGGGTCTTTTTGATTTGAAGGACAAACTCTAACATATTTGGGGGTGATGAGGCAACAGTTTGGCAACTTGCTTAGAAAGTTCAGAAGAAAAATTTTAGGAAAAAAAAGAGAAAGGTTGGGAGATACAGAGCAAAGACTGTAAAATGTTAACTTTTTTACCATTATATGAGTGAAAGATAAATGAGTTTTGTTTGTACCATTCTATTCACTGAGCTCTTCATTAATTCTCATTGTTTAAAATTATTTCAAAATGAAAATTTTTAAAATGTGATTACTCCTTACATAAATTATAGCTGAACTAAATTCCTGACAAAAGTTATACCTTCAATGTAATAAGTGATATTATCATTATAATTAAGTAGGTTTAGCCCCAACCAATGGGAACTGCAAATAGCCTGTTTCTAGGAGGAAGCCTGAGTCCTAACAAAAAGGAAGGGACACTGCTGGCCAATGGGACCCTGGGCTGTTTTGTTTTCCCAGCAGGTAAATAAAGGTGTAAGTATCATTCTAGAGTTAAATTCTGGCACCCCAAAGCTTAGGTTGAAAATTAGAAAATTATGGAGACTTCCACCACCCACCTTCCCTGAGGTTTAAAATGCGGGTCAAAATCCAGCCCTAACCAGCCACTATGAGTGCCCATTTTACAGATACACACTGACCATGAACCCTTCAACACACTTAGGTGGTCCTTCAAGACTGAAGTCCTCACCATAGATGCCCATTTTTTCCAAACCTCACACATAGGATGGGACTCTCCTGCAGCTCAGCAGGATCATCTGACCCTACATAGATGCCCAATCTCTCCCTGGGAACCCATCTCCCTCTGTGCCAGCACTGACCCCCACCTAGTACAGACCCATAGCCAGGACCCATGCTCAAGGCATGGTCAAAGGACCCACCCTAGTAGTCTGAGGTGGAGACTGGGATTGAACTGTCTGGATCCATCTCCAAAGCACCAGCAGTCTCCATGGCCAGGGGCAAGAGGGAGCTGCCCATTACTAGACTGGAACCAGTCTCTGGCAATGCAGGGGTGGGCACTTGGTAATCTTGAGTAGTCAGAGACAGCAGGCTGAGCCAATGGCTGCTTAGACCTATGGGCTGTGGATGCCCTGACCAATAGGGAATGCAATTGGTCTGTTACTAGGAAGAAACTGTAATTAAAAAATAGTAAGTAACCCATAGAAGAGAAGAGTTAGACATATGGATTTCCTTCCAATCTGCACAGACAGGTTATCCCCTTCTCCACCCCAGCATTGCACTAGATGGGAAAAACAAGATAGAGGTTGTGAACTTATAGATGTGGGTACAGGTGAGGAGGGGGTGAGAAACCCACTGAAAGCAAAGCCTCAAAGAAAGCCTGTAGACTAAGCCCACAGTCCCATTCCCCCTTCTTAGTTCCCAGAATGCTGGTGGCCAGAATCATGACACCCAGGTAGGAGTTTAGATAATGCTTTGGTGGAGATCTGAGGCTGCCACAGACAGAGGCCTCAGAACCACATGGGTCCTCAGCCAGTGAACCCCCAGGAGCCCTGAGAGACACAGACCCCACCCAGGCACACAGAACCCCACTCAGCTGTTCCCCCCAAGAACAGGGATGTGAAAGTATGCTCAGGACCACCAGATCCTTGAGGCAGACTCTGGCCTGAAAGGTAGAGAACAAAACTCTCATTAAAGAGAGGGAATGAAGGGAACACACAGAGGCATCAGCAGCCTGTAGGTCACTGAAGAACAGGCCCTGGAACTGACCCCTTCTCTGTCTCTACTGCTCTCTCACATCCCCACCCCAGTGCAGCAATCAACATCCTCACCTTAAAGAGTCCCTGTCAGGGTCTCCACATGTTCTTCCTGTTAAACTCTTTCCCACTCATCACAGCCCCTGTTCTCTTAAATTAAAATTAAATTCTTTTCCCTCACAAAAGTATCTACCCCCATCCCTCTGGCCACCATTAATTCATTGCCTTTAGGCTTCTCAGGCATCTGGTTGATCCTTAAACACACCCCTCTCACAACCCCTTCATAGCCATCACCTGTCCTGTGCCTTCATCCTGCAGTGCTTAACCCCAGGTTGGCTCACTGCTCAGGTGTCTCCTCTTTACAGGGGATTCCCTGACATCTCATCCCAAGCCTCCCATTCCCACACCCATCAATCATTCCTTTCCCTATGGATTCTATTTTTTAAGGTTTATTTATTTTTCCACCCCCTATTGTTTGCACTCATTTCTCTCTGTGTCCATTTGTTGTGTGATAACTGTGTCTACTCATCTTCTTTTTAGGAGGCACTGGGAACAAAACCTGAGACCACCCATGTGGGAAAAAGGTACCAATCACTTGAGTTACATCCACTTCCCACTTGTCCCACTGTGTCTCTCATGGCATCACCCTTTTGTGTCATTCTGTTGCCTCATCCCATTGTGTCAGCTCACTGGTGCCAGCCCTTTATGTCACCTTATGTCTTGCTTGTCTTCCTTAGGAAGCACCATGAACCAAACCTGGGACCTCCCATATGGGAGGTAGGTTCTCAACTGCTTGAGCCACATGCACTCCCCTCCCTGTGCATTCTTTTCCTTTACTTTATCCTCACATGGCATCCTCTGTGCTCTGTTTAATTTCCCTGTTCAGTATCTACCCCCCACTCCAAATATCAGCTCCACTGTGACAGCAACATTCTTTCTCATCTTTATCATATTATACCTAGATCCAAGGTCTATTTTGAGGAAAAATCATTTATCTTCTTATAATTATTTTGTTCTTTGTCTTTTTCCCCACCTAACATCCTCAAAGTGTCACTTCCTGCTTTGCTTCCACCACCACTAATAATCCCCAGTTAGTGTTCATTGTCTATAGCAGTGTCATTTCTGACTGAAACTACTAATTCTGGGGATGCCAGCTATTTCTGTGGGAGGGAAACCCCCTGCTGCTCCCTCAGCTTTCCTGTGAGGTGTGTCAGATGGTGAGGGAGAGCATGAGGGTTGGGAAGTAGAGATTTCCATAAATTGTTGAAGGAAGATTTCTTCATGGTCAGAAAACTCTCAGTGCAGCACATGGCAGAGAAAGAAAATCATCTACATGTGAACTTGCCAATTTTATTTTTAACCTTTCTAATTTTAAAATATAAATATTAAATGATAAAAAGTTCTCTCTAAGAATACAGTTTACACCCCCCAAAATTATTTTTAAATATTTTAACTAATATATATTTAGTTAAATAATAAAGTTGAGTTTATTTAGGAGTTGTGACTATTAGGAATTCAACTCTGCAAATAATAAATGTTGCTGCTGATGTTTAAGTGCCTCTTATGGCTAAACAATATATATATACTGTCTATATACTTTTAAAATTAAAATACAATATTTATAATATATAGGTAGAATAATAAAATAGAGCTAGATCATTTAAGATCACTTAAGATATAAATAAGCTATAAATAAAACAGAAAATATTGATTTGGGATATGTAGTTTGATCAAGTTTCAATTTGAGTAAAGGTTTAAATAGCAGAACTTTCTTTGACTACTGGGAGATAATTGGAACTTTCTTTGAAAAGAAAGACAGTCCCACATTTCATGGTGTTTTTCTAGAAGTTGAGAAGGAATTCCTTAAAAGAAGGAATTGAGTATGGGTATATCCAGGATGAGAAGATGGAGGAATTCCAATCATTGGGGAGAGCCCCCTTGGATCCACTGGCTTCTAAGACCTTCAGAGGGAAGCTTGGTGGGTGAACACAACCTGGAGGCTCTGGAGGCCTGAAGGAGTGGAGGGGACAGCACTGCTTTAACTCCCAGTCCCAATCCTTGCAGAAAGGCCATCAGAGGGTGGATGGGGGCCTCATGATGGGTTTGGAGAAGGCCTTGTGCTGTGGTGGTTCTCATGACCATTTTGAGTGACTTCAGTGTATCTAAGCATCTCCATTATCACCTCTTCTACTTTGGAGCCTTTGGTTCTTTCTTCCTCTAGTTTATGAGCCAATGAAGTTAATCTCATCAGCATCTCTTTCATTCCCTTTTCCTTTCTGTAGGTATCTTCAAGTCTGTATATTGTTGTAGGCTCTTTCTCTAGACTGGCATCTAAAGATGACACAGCTTTTGCAAAATTCTGTGAGCAAATTAATCCTGTCAAGGAGCTGACATTACACTTTAATCAGTGCAGTCAGTGTGTGTCAGCAAGCTGCTTTTATTGTCTTGTATAAATCTGATTCTAACAGACTGGACAAGTGTGGACAACAATAAGGGACCCACCAGTAAGCCAATGACTGAAGGATGCTGTGGAATGTGAGGCCTGGACTCATGTCATTGGGCAGCAGCTCCATCACCACCTCTTGCAGCTTCCCAATGATTAGCCCAATGTCAGGTAAGAGGTTCACAGGCCCTCTAGGGCACTGTAGCTACCTACAGGGCTCTGCCCAGTAACCATGGATCTGTCAGGCCAAACAAACCACAGAGAACTCCCCAGGATTCCACCTGGAACACACCAGCAACTGGCAGCTTGGATAGGTCATCAGTGAAAGGGTCTGGGGGAAGGTGAAGGAGAGGAGACTTGGAAAATAAAACTTCCTTGTCTCCATTACATTCTAATGATCATTATTTTTTCTCTTAAAAAATTTTTTTAAAGTTATGTACAATTAAAATTCAGTGAAATGTGTCAATCTTAAATGAATGACTGTCAAATTTTAAAACTTTTCACTCCTGCATACCCCACAGTATCCAAAATCCCTACTAAGATATGAATCATTAGTTTCCATTTATCCAGAAAATAACTCCTGTACCTTCAATCAATACCCAAACCCCTCCATATGCATGCAGCCTCTGTTCTGATTTCTATCACCACACATCATTTTTGCCACATCTTGTAATTACTAAAAATGGAATAAATCAAAGTACACTCTTAGGTGCATGTGTCATTAGCTCAAAATATTTTGAAATTTGTTAATGCTGATGTGTGAATCAGCATTTCTCTCTGCTTTTATCATTGAGTTCTTTGGCATTTAATAACTATTTTATAAAACATTTATCTATTTTCCTCTTGGTTGATTCTTCTGTTGCTTCAAATTTGGAGAATTATGAATACAGATGTGAATCTGCATGTACAAGACCTTTTTATAAAGACAGGTTTTCATTTCCCCTGGGTGAATACATGGCAGTAGAAAAACTTCATCATATGGCAGGTGCATGTGAATATTTTTAATCAACTTTTGAGGTATTATTGATGTATTAGGCAGCCAAAGGGGAGCTGATGCAAAATGCCAGAAATCTGTTGACTGTTATAAAGGGTATTTACTTGGAGTAGAAGCTTACAGTTACCAGGCCATAAATTGTAAGTTACTTCTCTCACCAAAGTCTGTTGCAACATGTTGGAGGAAGATGGCTGCTGACATCTGCAAGGGTTCAGGCTTCCTCTACCTCTTAAGGCTCTGTGGTCCCAGCTTCTTCCAATATGAGCTGTAGGCTGGAATAAGTTTCATCTCTCTCCCAGGGCTCATTTCTCTCTGGGCTCAGCTGCTTTGTTCTCACCACAAGGTCAGCTGTAGACTATCAGGTAAACAGGTTGTCTCTCTTCCGAGGTCCTCTGCCTTATCTAATGGATCCCTCTCTCTTTCCTCACATATCTACTTCTCTGTGTATTTACTTCCTAGGACCAAAACTCTAAGTTTCCTTTTCTGTGGTGTGGTTTCTCTGTGAGTCCCCACCCACCAAGGGAGTGGGGACTCCACATCCTACTGACATGACCCAATCAAAGCCTTAACCATTATTTAATCAAGTAAAGTGAAACCTCTGAATCCAATATAATCTAATATGCCCAAAGGAACAGAACAACTTACAAACATAATCAAATATCTATTTTTGGAATTCATAAACAATATCAAACTGCTACAATTGATATGACATAAAATTCATAAAATTAAATATACACTTTCTGTAAATGCATAGAGTGATGCAACCCTCACCATGATCCAATTTTAGGACATTTCCATTATTCCCAAGTTTTCCTCTTCTAATTTACTCCATCAGCTACATTTGACAAAGTCATTCTCACCTCCTTGAAATCAGTTTCTGATTCCCTACATTCTCCTGCTTTTTGTTGGTTTGTTATTCATCTGATATCACTGCCCTTTCCCCTCTACCTCTGTGCTGGGTTCTTTGTTTCTCCAAAGCTTCTCAGCATAAGTGTTTCATCAAGGCTCAGTTCTTGGACTCTTTTCCTTCTTCAGTACCATGTTTGCTCACCGGAGCACCTTGGCTTTAAACACCACCTCTACTGGCATATGTACTTCTGCATTTATTTATCTATCCCATTCCTTTCTGAGCAGTCCTGATAGACATACAACTGATTTATGATGCCTTTCTGTGGACTTCTAGCATACCAATTTGGAACTCTGGGATGCTGCCAGGAACATGCTCCTCCTCTCGCTCCATGTTCGGGAATTCAACCTGACAGGGGTTCTGATAACAGCTTGGCCACCTTTCTTGAATTCTCTTTCCCTCCATCCCACATCCATCCCATCAGCATATGTTATGCCCCATCATCAGAGCAAGCCCACATCTGCCCCCTTTTCTTTGCCTCCACCTTTCTCCCAGCTCGGCACCACCTATGGCAGGAGAACTATTGTCCCCTTCTCCTTCTTGCCCCTCTTGCTTCAGTGCATGGGAAAATGTGTACTTTGCTGTTATGTATATCATGAATTAAGTTAAATTTATTATTCATGGTGATCAAATATTCAATATCTTTATTATATTTTCTCTGCTTATTCTATCAATTGCTGAGAGATGTAAAAAAAAAATAGTCCTTGAATCTATGACTTATTATACTTCTGTCACTTTTCAAAAGCAATGCTAATCTTTGTGTAAACATTTAAAAATGCTGATTTCAGAGCTGGGATGACAGCACAACTCTGATGAAACACAGCCCCTGAGTGTACACTTTGGGTGGATTGTGCAATGCAGGGGACCATATAACACAATGAATGGTGGTGAATGATGGACTGTGGTTAACAGAACAAATATGAGAATGATCTCTCATGAACTATAACAAATATACAATTCTAATACATGGTGTTACTAATATGATGGTTTGTAGAAAAAGTACACCAAATATAAGCTATGGGCTATAGATAGTAGTAGCTGTAATATGATGATGATTTTCTTTCATTTGTAAGAAATGTGTCACAACAATGTAAGATATTGGTGGTAGGGTGATGGATGGGAATCATGTATGTTATGCATGATAACTCATAATTTTTAAAAAATAGGCTGTTTTCCTGGGAATTCAAACCTTATCATTATGTAAGGACATGCAATTTCTAGTATTTCCCTTAATATCTCTTTCATTTGATATTTTCAAAGTGAAATAAAATGTACTATTTTTAAGTTTTATAAGGTGTAGCCATTTGGCAATTTGATGTAATTATGAATTCCAAAAATATAATTGGATCATGCTTGTAAACTGATCTGTTAATCTGGACATGATTGAGTTATGATTAGGACATTGACTGGGCATCAGTAGGGCATTGAGCCCCACCCCTTGGTGGGTGGGGGAATCGAATATAAAAGGCAAGGCAAAGGACAGAGGGAGCAGTTTTTGAGTTGCAGTTCTGAAGTTGGAGTTTTGATGTTGGAGAGAATGCCCCAGGAGAAGAGAAGTGAGCCATTTGCCTGATAGTCTACAGCGGACCTTGTGGAGGAAACAGAGGAGCTAAGCCTGGAGAGAAAGGCAGCCCCAGGAAGAGAGGAACCCAAGAAGCACAACCCTGGCAAACATCGGCAGGTGTCTTGCTCCAACACGTGGCAATGGACTTTGGTGAGAGAAGAAACTTAATGCTTTATGGCCTGGTATCTGTGGACTTCTACCCCAAATAAATACCCTTTATAAAGACCAACCCATTTTTGGTATTTCACATTAGCACCCCTTTGGCTGACTAATACATATGGTATATTCTTTTCCACATTTTATATGTTGCTGTATATCAATGAGTTTCTTATATCTAATAGATATATATTTTTATTTTAATTTTTAAACAAATCAATTTTATTGATACATATTAATAAAGCATACAATCTGTCCAAAGCATACAATCAATGGTATTTGGAATAACCATATAGTTTTATATCCATCACTTCAATCATTATTAAAGCATTTTCATTATTTCAATAAAAATAATAAAAATAAACAATAAATTTTAGAAAACCTCATCACCTCTCAATCTCTTTATGCTTCCTCTGCTGTACATAGCTACTTTTCTGTTTCCATCTCTCTAGTTTATTTGCTTTTTAAGTTGTGTCTTTAAAATATATCCATACATATACTTGGGTTAACTAAAACCCTTATATCAAAAACATTTTGCTCAGAATTCTAATCTTAAGTATGAACCATAACTTATTAAAGCGTAGTCCAAAAACTACAATAATGCTACCATTTAGATTTATATGTTTCACCTGAAAAATTTGTCTTATAAAAAGGAGTTTTGCCCTATTTCTCCAGAATAAATGTCCCTGTATCTAAAACTTAAAATGATAATAATAAAAAAAGACACATTCAAATAATTCATGCTATGCATTTTCCTTCATCGGGCTTTGATAAAAACAGAGCGATCTGGCATTGGAGCACCATCTTCCTTCTCATTTAGTCTCTACAGTCTCAGAAGCAGGCAAAACAGCCATTGGTTTATTTGTTGAAGCTGTCTTCTGTTTCTCAGCAATAGCTCCACAAAAAGCAACAATCTCTTCACTTTCAAAGTCATAGTCAGGAAATGAGTTTGTTGAGAAATCTATTACTTCTGCTTATGATTCACACTTTTTACTCCTCTGTGTCTCTTTCTGTTGCTCCTGTAATGGTCTTGCCCAAGAAAGGTCTTTTTTCCATATTTCAGGGTTCATTGGAGAGATGTGAAAGGCCACTTGAAAACTTCAAATTGCTTCATCCATTTTGAACTTCAGTTCTCTGATGTCATATTGTTCTATTGTCCATCTTCTTATCCTTCAGTTTAACATCCCTAATAACCTTCATTTCTAAACTTTTCTAATCTCTTGCCCTTGTTTTTCCTTTCAGGCTGCAGCACCTCCTTTAGTGTCTCTTGCAAATTTGACTTTTGTTAACATATTCTATCAGGTTTTGTTTGTCTGTGATGACTTTGAACTCACCCTCATTTTTGAAGGACAGCTTTGCTGGATACAGAATACTTGGCTAGCAGTTTTCCCCTTACAGTACCATAAATACATCACACCACTTTCTCCACTCCTGCAAGGTTTCTGGTGAGAGGTCAGCACTCAATCTTATCAAGTTTCCCTTGTATGCGATGCTTTGCTTTTCTCTTGCTGCTTTCAGAATCCTCTCTTTATCTCTGATATTTGTCATTCTGAATAGTATGTAGGTCTATTTGGGTTATTCTGTTTGGGGAGTGTTGTCCTTCTTGGATATTGATATTTATGTCATTCATAAGGGTTGGGAAATTTTCAATCATTATTTCCTCAAATATTCTTTCTCATTACAACATTGATGTGGAGCCAGTGGCCACTGGAGGCTCTGGGGGCAGGGAGAGGGAAAAGCAGTTGTAACACAGGGGCTTTTTTGGGACTTGGGAATTGTCCTAAGTGACATTGCAATGACAGATATAGGCCATTTTATATTATCATATAACATGCAGAACTGTGTGGGAGAGAGTGTGGTCTACAATGTGAACTATGGTCCATGCTTAATGGCAAAGCCCCAGAATGTGTTTACCAATTGCTATTAATGTGCTACACTAATGAAGGATGTTTATATGGAGGTTGTGGGAGGTGTGGGAGATGGGGTGTATGGGAATCCCTATATTTTTTGTGCA